>CAUYRH010119489.1:0-18094 GCA_963574655.1 Perodicticus potto
TTCTAACACCATGCAATTAAGAAAAAAAGTTGCTGTTATTGTAATAGCTTTTTCTCAGTCAATACCAAACTATGTTTTTCATTTTTAATACAAGGCAATGTAAAGTTATTTCCAACGTGCCTCAAATCATCTTCATTTTAAAAGCCATGGTAAATTAATAAAAAAACAAAAAAACAAACAAACAAACAAAAATTCATTTAGCAAATGTAGTGTGCTGTTAAAACCGGCTCATAAATGGGTAACTGTAATTAAAATACTACATAGCGACATTTTCAATTATGTGAAATCAGCTTTGCAATTCCAAAGGATCCAAAATTTGCAACAGTGCACTGATGTACATTGTTGAAATCTCTATTTTTGTAGCAGAAATATCAAGTATTATGGCAATGTCTTCAAGCTGACATCTAGTTGCAAAATAAATCGAACTTACCATAGGGATCAATTGAAAAATGCATTTAAACAAGAAATTTAGACGCAGTTGCAATATTTAACTGTCATCTACAATCAACTCTTCAGTTTCTAGATTGTCTAAAAAAATTAACTGTCCAACCCACAAAAAATCACAAGCATTTTTTTCTCCTGTTAACTCTTACCTTCAACCTTTGAGTAGCTAAAAGATAACTATATCAGAACAAAAATAAGTTCAAAAAAAGCACGAAATTTTAACATTTTAACATGTGTTAAAATTAAGATGTAGACATCCCTGGAACACTCCAACCGACGAAAAATAAACCCTACAAGGTAGCAAGTCCCCTGATACACCACAGAGATCTAAAAACAAAAATCGTGCCTACATCATCAAATACTTAGCTGGTAATGGGAAAGAGTAACATCGCTACTCGACATGGACTTAACTAATTACGGGAGCTATTTCGTTCTTATCTTTTGTACACATGTGGTGCTCAAAGTTTTCCCTAAGTCGACTGCTTTCTCATTTGTAAACAACTTCTGCAGCTCTTTCTTGGTGTTCAAATGGGAGGGAAAATGAAAGTCTGAAAAGCATCAGCATCTGAGCTTCCGGATCTGAGCAGGGGTAGCAGAGAAAGGGACTATCCATTTATCACTTGGTAAAAAAGGAAAAAAGCCCTCAAATCAGAGGAAAGAAATTCAATCACCTGAAGGGAGCTAGTGAAGCGAACCAAGCGGTGGTTGAGACTCATTAACAACAACAAAAAACCACCAAATTGTCTGGGGGCTGAAGTTATGGGGGCACTCTTTGTGCAAAGTCGGAGAGGAAGGGGAAGGACGTTTAGCTTGGGAGTCATTCAAACGAGTTTAAGGAGCAGCGAACGGTGGAAAGGAGGGGCGAGGCCCGGCCAGGCGGAGGGAGGGGGCCGCAGGAGCGTCCGCAGTCACATCTGACACCAGGGGAGGGGGTGGCTAGGTGGCCGCTCCGGGGACCGGCAGAGAGCAGACTCCTGCTGCTGCACAGGCAGTCAGGGAGATGCGGTCCCCTGTAGCAGGCAGAATCAAACTGAACCGGTGGCAGGCCAAGGCTTCGGCCGGGGAGAGGGTCCTGTGCCCGGGGGAAGCGGTTCCCGAGTGACATCCCGGAGTTTCCGCACTTAGCGGGCCAGGGGCGCGGCGGCCGCAGCGTTTGCCCCCGTCCCCGACCCCGCGCCAGACTTTCTCCCGGGCCGCAGCCCTTACCTGCAGCTCCGTGAGCAGAATCTCCCCCCGTTCGGGGTTGGACGCCATTGCGCTCCGCTCTGGAGTCCGCACCTGGACGCGGCCGCGGCTGGCGACGGGAGAAGGCGGGACGGGACTCGGGGTGGGGGGTGAGGAGCAGGGAGAGAAAGAAAAAAAAAAAACAACTAGGGATTCATGGCAGGCGCAGTCCCTGCTGGAGGCGCGGCTTATTCCGCCCGGCGCCTGGAGAGCGGCGGGGAGTGAGGGCAGTCGTAGCGGGCTCCCTCCCGCCGCCGCCGCCGCCCGCGCGGGGACTGTTCGCTGAGCCGCTCCCTCCGGGCGACGCCAGGAGCCGCCTCAACCCTCTCCGTACTGGGCGCTGCGGCCGCGGCTGCAGAGATCCTCCTGTCGCACCATTTGGCTGTCACCGCGTCGCAAAAGCGGCTCACTTGGCGGCCGCCGGCACACGTGACGGCCGCGGCCGCCGCCTCAGGCCGGGCGGGGGAGGTGGGGCGGAGGGGACCCGAGGCCGGGCGCGGCGCAGGGGGCGGGGCGGCTCCGGACCCGGCTGGGCGGCGGGGGCTGCCCTTGGACCCGGCGGGGGTGCAAAGCGGGAGAAAGGACTGCGCTCGCGTCTCTGGGGAGGCGGAAAGAGGAAGACAACACACGCCCGCCTTCCTGCTGCGTGTAACGGCTCCGTGGTGAACGCTAGGATTCGGCGCTGTGCTCGCTGTTGGTTTTTCTTGTTTTGTTTCTTCCTGCCTAAGTGTAAATTTAACTTAAACAGGCCCTTTTCAAACCTCCCAACCTATAGAGCTTTCGGGCTCCCGTCTTACATTATTTTGCTCCCGCGCCCACCCCTGTCAACCCAAGCTAATAATCTTGACTTTTGCTCGCCGCCCCCCCCCGCCCCGCCCCGCGCCTTCTCCACCAGTAAGGTGCACAGCTGGCGAAACTGGTGTGTGGTTTGTACTTTTCAAGAAATGTAAGCGGCTGGATCCTAGCAGCTTTTAATGCACAGCCTTTAAGACGCCTTTTCCTCGACCGCTGTATTAGAGTACTGTGGTTTCTGCTAGAAAGCTATACTTTGCTCAGAATTTAATTAGTTGGCTTCTTGAATTGTAGTAACTGAATTTAAAGGGTGGGGAGGAGGAATCAGCCTCAGGAAAGGAAAAAAGACCACTTTTCCTTGGCATGGCCAATATTAGAGCTAACCCGGGTGCTTCGTAACATACATCTACGTAGTGTAAGTTGAGGTTTTTTTGTTTGTTTTTATTTTAAGACTATAGTATTAATATTTGTTTTGTCTGAGCGGTGAATGGATGTTGTAGGCCTAACTTTTGATTATTTGGGGTTGAAATACAATGGCTTTATTAAAAGTTACCTGGTGAAGGCAGTAGGGGTTAAGTGGGAAGCTACCTGGGGCATTAGTTGATACCCTTCTTAAAAAGTGTAATACTATATACTTAAATGCCACATGAGATCTGTTGGGCTGATACTAAACTTAGGTTTACCTTTTTGCCTTCTGAAGTCTCAATACATCAAGTCAACAAATACTTATTGAAGATCTGGGTTTCTGTGACCATATTTTCTGAACTCTTGGCTCATGGTACGTGTGGTGAAGAACTTTTCTCGTGTGTACTTAAAAAGTCTTACAACTATTTATATGTCTAATGAACTGCCTTGGTTGAAAATACTAATTAGAATTACACTTCCTTGTAACTAAGAGCCAGACAGTGACCTGGGTCTTGGAGTTACAGCTAGGATAGGAAAGAGTCCTGATCCCTGGAGTGACAGGCAAACTCTTTGGGGCAACAGACTTGTGTTGGAACAACTATAATGGAATTTTAGGTGGTAAGTACAAAGTGTGAAGGGAGCATTGCAAGTATATATGTGTGTGTGTACACACATACATAATTTTCTTTTGATAAAATATACACATAACAAAATTCACTATTTTAACCATTTTAAAAGTACAATTTAGGGTCACTGACTGCATGCAGATAAATACATTTGTCTGTGCTTTACTCCAGAATGGTTTTGAGATGGCTGATGTAGGTGATTGATAATGATAGAATTAAGAATTAATTGTGCAAGAGCTTAGAAACAGTCAATGAGCTGTTTTTGTAAAAACTAATTTAGATACGAGAGAAAATGGTCACATTTGCATGGAATTTTAGAACTAGAAGAGACTTTAAATATCTAGCCTTGAAGTATAAGCAGAAAAAAATAAGGCACAGTTTATGTAGCTAATTAGGAGCAAGACAACATTATTATTCAATGACAGAGATGGAGACTAATAACTCCTTATTTTAGCCTACACCATGCTTCTATAAGAACCTTAAAATAGAATCTTTAGATAAATTGAACCAAAAGCCTTATACTCCCTCAAATATTTACCATAGAAAAAGACTTTTCTTTACATATTTCTAGTGTTAAAACAAGGATTGATAATGATTTTAATTTTATATTTCACATGTAAATGTGAGCAACAAATATACAAAGTTTTAAGTTAGATAAGAATTATTTCTCAGATTAGTTGTACCGGGGAAAGTAGTACAACATGAAACAGAGACCAATACAACATACAAACTTGACCATCCAGGAAGTGTTATAGTTTAAGTAGCAAATTTGTTTGAGTTAAAAGCTTCTACTCAACTCATAGTCTCTGTTAAGGTGGAAAAAAACGTAATAGGACATAGGTTAAACTTAGACTTGCTTGAAAAAGTTATAATGCAAACATGTTGATTCAAATGAGTCACATTCAGCCCCCATTTACAAATGTTTTTAGGGAATTCTAAGTATACAGTTCACCTCCAGTTATATTCTAAATATATTATTTATATTAACAATGAAAAGCAATTTTTAAAAGTTTCCATGTAAGGAAACACTTTAAAAATATTTGAATTGTATCACTATGCAGGTAACTTTTTAAATTTTTCATGGATATTTTAAAGGTCTTACTGAAAGACCAAACATATAGAAATACTTTCAATTAATTATAATTAGATAGAAAATGTTATTTTCTGTTTCTTTTTGGATGGAGCAAATGTTAACAGGAAAAATCTAAGAAGAGCTAACTTTTTATTTACATCTTTTGCACTGTTCATTCTGATGATAGGGGTCCTATTTTTCCTTATATCTCAGTAAAATGAAACAAGAACCTGTATCTCCAGAGAGAGGGCCAGAAACAGTTACTTTGTGAGTCATACTTTCTATTGTTTTACATTGTTTATTTCCTTTTTTTTCTTCTTTAATATTTAGTAAAGTATTTGAAAATTGGTGGGAAGGATTTGTGTTTGTGTGCATGTGTTTTAGTCTTGTTTTTGATGTTAGTTTTAAAAGAAAAAGAGAAAGGTGAACTCCCCAGCCCTTCTTCCACAGGATCAGTGTGAAGTAGCAGATGTAATCAAAGTAAGAGAATCCACCATGGAAAGGCAAAACTCAGGAAGACCAAGTCAGACCTACTTAATCGCTTCCCTTTTCTTCCTTATAATTCCGTATAGAAATCGTTCTTTTATGGGCTCTATGAGGATAATTTTGAGAACAAGGTTGTTAAGATAAAATCAAGAACACAGCAGAATAGAGTCATCTTGACTGTAGCAGATATTTTGGGGGATGTCAGCTCAGTCCACATCCATTTTAGTGAGAATTCCTTCTATTCTCAGAGAAGTCTCTGTAGCCATGTTGACTCTGCTTAATATCTTCCAGTAAACTGCGATTGGAGAACTGATAAACAATACCCAAGTTTAGCCAATAGGATTCTCTTTCCAAAAGTATGGCAATAGAACATTGGAATGCTGATCAATTGGTGGCCCTAGAGCCGTGAAGTGTTGTGGTTCTAGGACTGGGATGGCTATTTTCTGCCATGTGCACAAAAGATATAGGAAAAGTCTGTTCTTTTGAAAGGAAAAAGGATTTCTTCCTGTCACTGGGAATATAATGGTTGCCAAAGCATACCTGGTCTTTGACTTCATGGAACTTATAGTTTAGTAAAACAAGTATGATGACAAAGAAGGTAAACTCAGGGTACTCAGGTTAGGCAATGATTTCCTAAGTATGTCCACACTTAAGCTGAGTTCTCACTAGTGGGTAAATGTTAACTGGGCAAAAAAAAATAAAAAATAAAAAAGGTGACAAAGAACTTTCCAAGGAGCGACAATAATGTAGATAAATGTTCTAAAGCAGGAGGGAACCCCTTTGATAATTACCAAAAGGCTAAGTAGGCTATACTAAGAGATGGGGTAATAAGCAAGAGCTCAAACCATGTGTATTAGTCAGGATAGGCTATGCTGAGTAACAACATATTCCAGAAGATTCTCGCTGGTCTACAGTAAGGTTTATTTCTCTTTCATGCTACATGTCAAACATGGCTCTACTCCATGTCCTCTTCATTCTGGACTCAGGCTGAGAGAGAAGTCTCTACCTGGAACATTGTCATCATTATGGCATTAAGAAAAATGGCAGATTATACACTGGTTCTTAAAGTGTGTGCTCATATTTCTTTCATTCTTCATTGGCCAAACCTTTGCCATTCCTGGGACTGAATGCAGGTCAATAGTAATCCAGATTTGATGTTTATCCTAGCAGCTGTGGAAAAGTCATTAAATACATTTTTCATTTAAACAAATCACTCTGGCTGTAGCGAGTAGAACAATAATTTGGAAATGGGCAGTGTGGATTTAGGGAGAAAAATTAGGGGGCCATTTTAGTTTTTCAGCCTGCCCCCAGATAAAGTACTTTAGGGTCATGGCAGTAGAAATAGAAGTCAATAGATTTTGCAGTTAGGAGGATCCAGTGATGTGCAAAAAAAAGTAGAGATGGCAGAGTATGTGGCCCCAGGGTAGAAGAAATGCAGCAGAGTTGGTTCCCAATCTTCCAGGAAGTCCAGCTACTCTTTGTTCTTGTGTTCCTTGTATTTTAATATATCTCCTTTCTTTCTTACACTTGTATGTGTGTGTTTTGTCAAGCAAACAGCCCCAACTAGGTCAGTAAGCCAAAGTGATAACCATCATTGAGAGAGTGATACCACAATTCTACCTATAGGGTAGAAGTAGGTAGGACCAGCAACAAAGTTGGATGAGATTAGTACCCTTCCCTTGGCTTGGTGCCTGTAGCTCAGTGGCGAAGTCACCAGCCACATACACCTGAGCTGGTGGGTTCAAATCCAGCCTGGGCCTGCCAAACAACGACAACTACAACCAAAAAAAAAGAAAAAAAAATAGCCAGGCATGGCAGGCACCTATAGTCCCAGCTACTTGGGAGGCTGAGGCAATAGAATCACTTAAGTCCAAGAGTTTGAGTTTGCTGTGAACTGTGACGTCATGGCACTCGACCCAAGGTGACAGCTTGTGACTTTGTCTTAAAAAAAACTCCCAAGAACTTTCCTTTCCTGCTCTTTTTTGCCACATGAGGATACAATAAGAAGTTGACAGTCTACAACGCAGAATAGGGCCCTCATCAGAACCCCCAAATTTTTGTTCCTGTAATGTTTACTGTAAAACTGAGAATTTTTTGAAATGCAAGAATATAACAAGCTTACATTTCATTAGCCATCAGTGTGGTGGCCTTATCCCATGTCATGTGGTCTATGAAGAACTCCACCTTGCCCCCATGGGAGAATAAAAGTGAAAAAGACAAGTGACTTCTTAATATTATTATGAAAATGGGTTTGACCTTCAGAAAAGGTTTCTTAGCAGTCCCCAGACTACATTGTGAGAGCTTCTGTTCTAACCTATTATAAACCTGCCTTTAGTGATTCTGGATTAGTAATATTTCCAGTCTACAATCAGAATATAGGAATGTGATCTCTGGGCTTCCAGAGTGTAAGATCTATGATGCCAAAGTAAAGCTGGATTTTTCGAGTTCATTGTTGGTGTGGTGCATAAGAAATTTTGGCTGTACATGTTGAAATGAAAAAGGAACATTAAGTATGAAAAAGTTTACATAAAATATGACTAGGTTATTACTAGTGCTTCTTTTAGGGGAAATTCTTCTGCAATTCAAAATGTAAATAAAGATTTGTTTTCTCCTCTAATTACTTTCTAGTAAACCACAAGAACTTATTAGCCATTGATGGCCCAAACAAGGAACATCTTGATTTACATAGGGGTTACTAAGTGACATTTGTTAAAATTTATAGTCCTTTTTTTTTGAGAATTCTTTTGTTCTGGAAAAAAAATGGAAATAAAATTCAATAGCTACAAAGAATATTGACCATACAAACTATTTAAAACAATTTAGTTGGGCGGTGCCTGTGGTTCATCGAATAGGGCACCGACTCCATATACCAAAGGTGGCAGGTTTAAACCCGGCCTCATCCAAACTACAAAACAAAAATAGCCGGGCGTTGTGGCGGGCGCCTGTAGTCCCAGCTACTTGGGAGGCTGAGGCAAGAGAATCACCTAAGCCCAGGAGTTGGAGGTTGCTGTGAGCTGTGTGACGCCACGGCACTCCACCAAGGGCAATAAAGTGAGACTCTGTCACTACAACAACAACAAAAAAAACACAATTTAGTTGGGGGAGATAAAGAACAAGAAACTTCCTTTCCCTCCCTTATTTCTTCAGTATCCAGCTATCTTTTGATAATATGTGTCTACTATGTGAATTAAGGAAATGCTAAATTTTTGCAACAAAGAATCCAAAACCCTGTGGCTTAACCAACCTGAAATATCTCTCACACACACAAGGACACCACAGGGTAAGCAATCCAAGTTATCAGACTGGCTGTGTTCTGTGAAGCCAGGCAGGAACCCGGTCTCCTATATTAATTTTCCCACCATCCATGATGGCATTCTCAGCTGTGTGGTTGAAGTTGGGTCAAGGAACATCATAATCTGCCTTATTGGAAGGAAAAAAAGCAGGGAGGAGTATATGTCCAATGCCTTAAAGCCCAGGCTCAAAGTAGACATTTTGCACACATTCCAGGTCACCTGAGAATGCAGTCGCTTGACCACACCTAGCATCACGTGAGGCTGAGAAATGTCATCTCTCACTGCATTGTCATGGACCCAGCCACAATTCTTTTCCTGAGAAAGAGGAGCCAGGATGAATTTTGTTAGACAATTCATAGTATCCATTATGTAGACTTTTTATTTAATGATTTTTGCAATCAGTAAAGCATTCTATTTCTCAGGAATGCAGGCTCCAAATCCATAGCTATCAGATTGTCTAGGGCCTAGAGCAAATATTTTCACTGTGGCAGTTAAAAAAAAAAGAAAACAAACACCCATATATTCTTAGAACACACCTTGTTAGCCTGAACCTCAGAATCCAGCCACCATTCCATGGAAAGTCAATTCCTCCTGGATAGGCCGTGTGTAGGTGTGCTTAGCCTTCACATCATCCCTACCCAGTCACTAAGAGACTAAAGGTGTATTAGTGTCTTGGTAAGAGAGTTTCCATTCTTGGCTCTTCCAGCGCCCATCAGTTCAAGTTGTCTAGCTGCTGGAATCATCCCCTTTGAGGCCCTAGACATTGAAAGAAACAATCTCTGCTGTTTCCTAAATTCCCAAACTATAGAATTTATAAGTAGAATAAAATGGTTGGTTGGTTTGGTTAGGGGCAGGGGAAGTAACAGACATAAAGGCAATAAATACATGGCAACAAATAACTGAAATATATATTCCAAGTTGGATATTTAAATAGACCTTCTTCTCAAGCTTGCCCTTGATGGAAATTTTTGGAAATGTTTAAATTATCTAAATTGAACAACTATAAGTGTAGGATTTACAATGTATTCACTTATTTGACAGTATTTATGGAGTATGTAGAACTTGTTGGGGTTATGTCTATAAAAAACACGTTAGGGCTGAATAATATTCACTCTTATGTTTCTCATGTAGATTATAAGCTTCTTGAGTGAAAAAATATATATTCTATAATCTCCACAGCATTTGGTAGTATATAAAGCCTATTATGAATGAAAAGTGCTTGATGAAAACTTGTTTGATTTTTTTTGTTGTTGTTAAGCAGGCCCAGGCCAGGTTGGAACCTGCCATCCCTGGTACACAGGGCTGGTGCTCTAATTGATTTGATTTTTTTTTTTAAGTTATAATAGGAGTATGTATATGCACCCATTCTTTATGTTCATACATACTGCTTGTTCAGGTGTGACTGCAAAGATGTGTATTTTCTAATTAAAAATAAGAACTGCTAGTTATCAGTACTTATAAAATATAAAAACGATTTTTAAATATATCATTTTAAAAGACTCTTATGAAGGGTTTCCTATTAAAGATGCTATTTTGGAAAAGAGTATTACAGTCATTTGCATATTTATTTTTATACAAGGGTAATTCGCATGATCTGTGTATTGCTTTTACAGTTTAACTGTAAGCCTCCCGCCAAATGAAATTTTATTTTTAAAGTGTCTTATCACCACACACACATATGCAAGCAGTTTGAATAGTGTAAAATAGAAGAGCCACATTTCAATTGCTTTACTGGGTTGTCTATCACAACTAGAGCTTCCTAAAATTCTCCTTTATTAGAGCAAAATGTGGCTGATTCAAATACCATGCTTCAGCTGCCTTCATCATTTGAATGAGATAAGCTCTCAGCAAGATGTATTCAAGAAACGATGGTTCAAACTGTGTTATCCTGCTATAAAGCAATCTGCTAAACATTTCTGAAGCAATTTAGACAGCTGTGACTTAGCTACAAACAATGTGAACGCTTAATCTATTGACTTGAAATTGGGGCTGCAGAGAAGATATTCAAGAGTTTTCTCATGAGTTCACTTGCTACAGAAAAAGATGCTTCCTATTTTTTATGTGCTAAGAATGGAAAGCCAAGAACTATCTTCTTTATTAAAACAGAATGAAAATGATAAGATTGAGTTTTTATTATATCTGAAATATTAGAGATGTGATGATTTTATAATACCTATTGTAGGTATAAAAGGACTTTTAGGGCTAGGGCTTTTAACCTAAAGAATATGACTTGATTTTAGTTTTGTCCACTTGTTACTCACCAATATTATTGACATCCTTTCTTCACTGTTTTCTCATGCTGATAAAATCTGTGTTTGGAATATTGTTCACCTAAAAAACATGCCATCCTGACTTGGTCCACATACCAAGAATAATTCTTTGTAATGAGTCAGTTCATAAAATACGTCACATGAATCAATGAATCAACTGTTCTATAATCTTGCATATTGATCAAACCATGTTTAAATTTGAATTTCACTATTTATAATATACTTATAAATGTGAATAAAGACAAAGGAAAATGGACACAAAGTTTTATCAAGCAAAGGGGAAGTAAATGCTCATTCTTTTTTTATGTCAGTTATTTTTAAAGATATCATTTAAGCTGCAACTATGTGTCAAAACTTATTGTATAGACATCACTTGAGTCTAACTGTCCCATGTTAAAATTTGGTTATATTTGTTTAAAATATAGATACAAACTATTTAAAACAATTGATACAAACTATTTAAATCAATCCAATTGATTACCTGGATTTTTAAATATTTCTTTTTCTTGGTTTGGCATTATTGTGAGTATAATAATAAAGCAAAGAAGTTCTTGTAGCTTGTTGATTATCTAACAGATTTGACAGTACTTCAAGTTTTTACTTTTGAACTATTTTTCTAAAACCATTAACCTTCAAATGCATTTTTCTCCTCCCACTAATTTATAATGTAGGCTAACAATTTTAGTTGTGATAGCTCTGAATAAATCATTTTCATTAGCACTTGCTGTACTTGTCCTAGGGACCGTGCTGAAAGTTGATCTCTCTTTGGGCCTTTCCCTGTCTCTTAAATGCTGAAAGAATTCAAATTTCTCAGCTATAATGATAGCTCAACTCATTTGTTTTCTTTGAGGGATAAATGAGGCTAAAAGTTACAAAGACTTTTATGAAAAAGCAAAACTTAAAGTGTTAAAGATTTGCTTTGTTATCTGTATTCAGTCCATACAGGACATCCTTTGCGTAAGGAGTGTTAATAGATGGGAGGTCAGACCTTCCTGGGAAAGACTTGACATGTGATATATATGTATTCATTTTCTATATAGTCTTCCCTTCTATATTTGCTGTGATATTGATGGGTTTTTTTTTTTGATGGACATAGCTTACAGACATAGCTTAAGTGGCAAAATATGTTTTTCAATGTATTAACATTTTTTTCTTCTGCCTTCCTCTACTCACCTTCTTCTCTACAACATGTAGTTAGAAATTTCTTGAAATGGATTGGTGAAAATATGTAGAATTAAGGGTAACATCCCACTGCTATAGCATCTACTCATTTCAGAGTTTGGATTCTTTTTCTTATCTCTACATACATTATTTTTTAATCCATAATTCTAGCATGTTTTGCACCTAAGCCATCCCAAGAAAATAATCCTCAAAATCCCTCCTCAATAATTTGTATTTTACCTTAATATATACTCATAACCATACTTTGCCAACTACAGTCTTAAAATTCTTTGTTTTGTCAAATCTATGTACAGTTGTCCCTTGGTATTCATGGGGGATTGATCCCAGGATCCACATCTGCCGTATCAAACTCCCCAGATACTCACATCCTTATATAAAATGGCATAATATTTGCATATACCCTGTGTACACCCTTTAAATCATCTCTAAGATTACTTGCAAAACCTAATACAAATGTAAATACTATGTAAATAATTATAGTGTATTGTTTAAGGAATAATGACAAGGCAAAAATTTGTACATATTTAGTACAAACATGGTATCCATTTTATTTTCTTCACTATTGGTTGACTCCAAGGATGGTGAGCCCATAGATAGGGAGGGCTGACTATGCTTTTCCACCAATCAAATTTAAGTCAGCTCTCCACTCTCAGCTTTTCAAACTGAATATCTATCTGAATTTTACATTTAGCAATTGAAAATAAGACTTCATTTTCAGATATACATAGGCATTAGAATTAGATTAACGGATGACTTATCCAAATCTCTGTTCAGCAGTTGTCTGTTTGCTTACGCATAATCCAAATTCATTTCTCTTAAATATCAAAAGAGTTGTGTTAGAGTCCCATGTATTTCTTAACATGACTTGTCTTGTTAAGGTGGAGAATATAAAAATGATCAGATAAGCTACAGAAAAGAAAATTCTTGATGTTCACTTCAGGCATGCAGAATTTTAAGATTTGTGCTCTAGTCTTAGATCAAACTGTGCCTACAATTCTACTGTTACTGTTTTTACCTGACTGCTACACTATTTTGCATGTCTCTGTCTCACTGTATTGGCATCTGTTTAATTTGGGCCACAGGCAGTAAAACAGTAAAGAACAAGGAGGCAAAGAGGATGAAACTACAGTAGAATTTAGACGTTAAATAAAACACACATTCAATTTTACCTCTTTTGAGAGAAACCTGTACCAGCTCTCAGTTTAACTGCCTGAGACTGAAGTGAAGATTCTCTGTCTACCTATTTGCCTTGGCCAAAATTCTTATTGGACCC
Source organism: Perodicticus potto (assembly GCA_963574655.1). Classification (NCBI taxonomy): domain Eukaryota; kingdom Metazoa; phylum Chordata; class Mammalia; order Primates; family Lorisidae; genus Perodicticus; species Perodicticus potto. The sequence goes on from CAUYRH010119489.1 coordinate 13,068, forward strand.
AACCATTACAGATGACAACACATAACTTGTATATGCTGTGTGTGTGTGTGTGTATTTGCATGAGTCAAATACATTTCCTATGTCAATAACAATCATAATATTATTCTGGTAAATATTTATGGAAAGTACTGTTCTAAGTGCTTTACATTTCAGCTTCCTAGCAGCCTCCTTACATTTTATAAGTGAGGAAACTGGAGCTCAGAAGGGTTACATGAATTACTCGAGGCTTCAAAGGTGCAAGAGGCAGAGCTAGAATTTGATACAAAATTGGCTCCAGAGCCTGTTCTCTCTTGATGCTAACACTCATACAACCATGACCTCTAAAATCCATTGATTAATGGGTTGAGCAGAACAAGATAAAATTGTTTTATTTGATCCCTAGTCTATTCAAATCTATGAAAAAGATAGAATGTAGTATTCTGTATTAAGACTACTCAAAGCAGTTAGGAGATTATTTTGACCCTTTAATCCCTGACTTTTTTACTTCAAATCATATTCCTAGGGAGGAATGCTACATATATGTTCTATTGGCATGGAAAGGGTATATTGAAGACTTATTTTCATACCTTTAGTGTACTACTTTTAAAATACACTCTTCATTACTGTGGTATTTCTCATAATTACTTCTTTTTTTTTTTGAATTTCAGGTTAATGTAAGGATACAAACAACTAGGTTAATATTTGAATTTGTTAGATAGAGTCCCTCTTGTAGTTGTGTCCTGCACCCAAGAGATGTACCTTTACATCACCCAAGAGATGTGCCCATTAAGTGGGAGCACACCCATCCTCCTCCCCCCTCTCCCTCTCATTCCCCCTGCCCCCAACTTGAATTGAATTGAGTTTTTCTCTTATGTGGGTGTGTATTAGATCATCTACCGGCTTCAGATTAGTATTGAGTACATTGGATATTTGCTTTTCCATTCTTGTGATACTTTATTAAGAAAAATGTGTTTTGGCTATATCCAGGTTAATACAATGATGTAAGTTGCCACTAATTACTCATTTCTAATTGCATTCACACTTCATTATTAATAATGACATTTTACTTCCTTATTCAGATAAACATCTGTGTAATGTTCTTTATACAATTAAGTATTTGCATAGGTTCTTTGGATTACACAATGTACTAAACTCCTTTTTTATTTTTATTTCAGAATACAGTTTTGATAATTAAGTTCATGAACTCATCCTAGAAAAAGTGTTGCATATCTCATTGCTGACTATCCCTATGGTCACCTTTGAAGGACGCATCCTGGGAAGCTATACATTGACACCAGCACCTAGTCTACCCTTCAAAGCAATTTGAGAACTCTCTCTGGAATGGCCATCATTCTAGATAAAATGTAAAGCACTTAGAACAGTACTTCCCATAAATATTTATTAGAATAATATTATGATTGTTATTGACATAGGAAATGTATTTGACCCATGCAAATACACACACACAACATATACAAGTTATGTGTTGTCATCTGTAATGGTTGGGACCAATAAGAATTTTGGCCAAGGCAAATAGGTAGACAGAGAATCTTCACTTCAGTCTCAGGCAGTTAAACTGAGAGCTGGTATAGGTTTCTCTCAAAAGAGGTAAAATTGAATGTGTGTTTTATTTAACGTCTAAATTCTACTGTAGTTTCATCCTCTTTGCCTCCTTGTTCTTTACTGTTTTACTGCCTGTGGCCCAAATTAAACAGATGCCAATACAGTAAGACAGAGACGTACGAAATAGTGCAGCGGTCAGCTGTTATATGAGGTCTGACAATTAAGTTTGCAAACTCAACCTAGAAAGAGTGCTACATACCTCCTTGCTGAATAGCACTACAGTCTCCAGATGGCCAAGAGGAACACTTCAAAGGTGTCTGTGTTAATATTTAGCAATGAGGCTTGTAGCACTTTTTCTAGGATGAGTTCCTGAACTACGTCTGCCTCATATAACAGGGATACAAATGCTTTGTTTACATGAATTCTTTGTACAGTTTGAGTCAAAGTTGTAAGTATGCTTCTAAACCGGATAGTGTGCATTGTACTATTAGGTGTGAATTGATCTCTTCCCTCCTGCCTTCCATTGAGTTTCACTACCAAATGTACCCATAGATGTTGATTGATTAGTTCCACTTTAATAGTGATTACAGTCCAGGTGTGGTGACACATACTTGTAATCCTAGCCCTCTGGGAGGCCCAGGGGTGAGGATTGCTTCAGTTTAGGATTTTCAGACTAGCCTGAGCAAGAGCAAGACCCAATCTCTACAAAAAATATAAAAATTAGGCTTTTGTGGAGGGACCTATAGTCCCATCTACCCAGGAAGTTGAGGCAGAAGTCTGAGGTTGTAGTGAGCTAGGCTAACATCACAGCACTCCAGCCTGAGCAACAGAGCAAGTTTCCATCTAAAACAAAAGAAAACAAACAAAAACGAGTACATGTAGTGTTTCTTTTTCCATTCTTGGAAAATTTCTCTTAGAAGAATGGTCTCTAGTTCTTTCCAGGTTGTTGCAAAAGCTACCAGCTCACCATTTTTATGGCTGAGTAGTACTCCATGGTGTACATATGCCACATTTTGTTAATCCACTCATGTATTGATGGGCACTTGGGTTGCTTCCACATCTTTGTGATTGTGAATTGTGCTGCAATAAACATGTGAGTGCACGTCTTTTTGATGAAATTACTTTTTGTTCCCTCGGGTATATACTCAATAGTGGGATTACTGGATCAAATGGTAAGTCTACTTTTAGTTTTTGGACATATGGCCATACTATATTCCATAGAAATTATACTAGTTTGCAGTCCCACCAACAACGTGTAAGTGTTCCTTTCTCTTCACATCCATGTCAGCATCTGTTGTTTTGGAATTTTTTTGATAAAAACCATTTTTACTTGAGTTAGGTGATACTTCATTGTGGTTTTGGTTTGCATTTCCCTGATGATTAGAGACTTTGAGCACTTTTTCATCTTTATTGGCCATTAGTCTATTCATTCTTGAAAAGGTTCTGTTCATGTCTTTTGTCCACTTTTTCATGGGTTCATTTGATTCTTTTCTTGCTGCTTTGCGTGATTCTTTATAAATTCTGGTTATCAACCCTGTATTCCATGTACAAAAAGCAAATATTTTCTTCCATTCTATGTGATGTTTATTTGTCTCTATTACTTCCTTGACTGTGCAGAAGCTTTTAATTTAATCAGGTCCCGTTTGTTAATATTTTTTGTTGCTGTGGGTCTTCTTTGGGGTCGTCATAAATTCTTTGCCTAGTCGATGTCTATAAGAGTTTTTCAAGCATTTTCTTCTAGAATTCTTCTAGTTTCATACCTTAATTTTAAGGCTGTTATCCACAATGAATTAATTCTTGGGAGTAATGAGAAGTGCAGATCCTGTTTCAATCCAATTTTCACAGTACCATTTATTGAATAGGGGTTCTTTTCCCCAGTGTATATTGTTGTCTGCTTTGTCAAAGATCAGATGGAAATATGAGGATGGTTTTATATCTGGGTTTTCTGTTCTGATCCATTGGTCTATGTCTCAGTTCTTGGGCCACTGCCATAATGCTGTTTTCTAGTAGAGCTTCAAGCCTGGGAAAGTGATACCTCCTGATTGATCCCTTTTGCCTAAGGTTGCTTTGGCTATTTGGGTTATTTTCTGTTTCCATATGAAGCATAGAATTATTTTTTCTAGATATGAAAAAAAATGACATTGATAGTTTAATGGGGATTACATTGAATCTGTAATTCACTTTGGCATGACATTGTAAGACATTCTTACAATGTTGATTCTACCAAACTATGAGCATGATATATTTTTCCATTTTTTTACATCCCCTGTAATTTCCTTCTTCAGTGACACATTCTTCTCCTTGTAGAGGTCTTTAACCTCCTTGATTAAATATTTTCCTGGGTATTTTATTTTCCTTGTTGCTATTGTGAAAGGTATTAAGTCTTTAATTTAATTCTCAGCTTGACTATTATTGGTATATAGGAATGTTATTGATTTGTGTACATTGATTTTGTATCCTGAAACTCCGCTGAATTTATTTATCAATTCTTGGAGTTGCATGGCAGAATCTTTGGAGTTTTCTACATATACGATCATATCATCAGCAAAGAGTGATAGTTTGACCTCTACTGTCCCCATTTGAATACTCTTGATTTACTTCTTTTCTCTGACTACTCTGTCTAGAACTTCCAGCTCTATGTTGAATAGATGTGCTGAAAGTGGGAACTCTTGTCTGGTGCCAGATCTTAAGAGGAATGCTTTCAATTTTTCCCCATTCAGTATGATCTTGGCTGTGGGTTTATTGTGTGTAGCCTTTTAATTTTTAGATCTGTTCCATATATTCCTATTTTGTTAAAAGTTCTTATCATAAAAGGGTGCTGAATTTTGTCAAATGCTTTCTCTGCATCTATTGAGGTGAGCTTTGTTTTGGTTCTGTTTATGTGATGAATCACATTTATAGGTTTGCATATGTTGAACCATTTTGCATCCCTGGGGTTAAGCCTAGGGACTAACACTGACAAAGTTAGGAACAACTTTCTGTTGCTGAAATATTCTTACTATGTATATTTACATTTGTTAGTACTGAAATTCAAATTCGTACCGTGTATCCCTGGGTGTGTTGTGTCTTAGACTATCGGCAACAGAAAATCATCACTTCAAGAGAATAACTGCCTATCTTTAGTCTGCATAATTAAAGTTAATACAAAAAAAAAAAAAAGAAAAAGACACCCATCACATCTATGAGCCTCAGCACTTGTCTCAGTGATCTCATCTACTCTTCTAGCTTTCATTAACCCCTTCTTGCTGTCTTCAGCCTCACATCTTTTCTCTTTTTTTTTCTTGAGACAGAGCCTCAAAATGTCACCCTGGATAGAGTGCCCTGGCATCACAGCTCACAGCAACCTCCAATTCCTGGGCTCAAGCGAGTCTCCTGCCTCCGCCTCCGAAGTAGCTGGGACTACAGGCGCCCACCACAACGCCCGGCCATTTTTTGGTTGCAGCCGTCATTGTTGTTGGTGGGCTGGGGCTGGATTCGAACCCACC
>CAUYRH010119490.1:0-32204 GCA_963574655.1 Perodicticus potto
AAGATCTCAAAAAATAATACTTTGTTTTATATGGAATCAGCAAAAACCTCAAATAGCCAAGACATTACTCAGAAATAAAAACAAAGCAGGAGGAATCACACTACCAGACCTCAGACTATACTATAAACTGATAGTGATCAAAACAGCATGGTACTGGCACAAAAACAGAGAGGTAGATGTATGGAACAGAATAGAGAACCAAGAGATGAACCCAGCTACATACTGTTATCTAATCTTTGACAACCCAATTAAAAACATTCAGTGGGGAAAAGATTCCCTATTTAACAAATGGTGCTGGGTGAAATGGCTTGCGACCTGTAGAAGAGTGAAATTGGACCCACACCTTTCACCATTAACTAAGATAGACTCTCACTGCATTAAAGATTAAAACTTAAGAAATGAAAATATAAAAATACTAGAAGAAAGTGCAGGGAAAACACTTGAAGATATCGGTCTGAGTGAATATTTTATGAGGGGGACCCCCTTGGCAATTGAGGCAACACCAAAAATACATTACTGGGATCTAATCAAACTAAAACCTCCTGCACAGCCAAGAACATCGTAAGTAAAGCAAGCAGACAACCCTTAGACTGGGAGAAGACATTTTCAGGTTATGTCTTTAACCAAGGTTTAATAACAAGAATCCATACAGGACTCAAACGTATTAGCAGAAAAGAACAAGTGATCCCATTTCAGGATCACAAGGGACTTGAGGAGAAACTTCTCTGAAGAAGACAGGCACACGGCCTACAGACACATTAAAAAATGATCATCCTTAATGATCAGAGAAATGCAAATCAAAACCACTTTGAGATATCATCTAACTCCACTAAGATAAGCCCATATCACAAAATCCCAAAACTAGAGATGTTGGTGTGGATGTGAAGAAGAGGGAACACTTATGCACTGCTGGTAGGAATGCAAACTAATACATTCCTTTTGGAAAGAAGTTTGAATATCACTTAGGGATCTAAAAATAGACCTGCCACTCGATCCTTCAATTCCTCTACTAGGTATATACCCAAAAGACCAAAAATCACTTTATAACAAAGACATTTGCGCCAGCATGTTTATTGCAGCCCAATTCATGGAAAAAGCCCAAGTGCCCATCGACCCATGAATGGATTAATAAATTATGATATATATACACCATGGAATATTATGCAGCCTTAAAAAAGATGGAGACTTTACCTCTTTAATGTTTATATGGATGGAGCTGGAACTTACTCTTCTTAGCAAAGTATCTCAAGAATGGAAGAAAAAGTATCCAATGTACTCAGCTCTAATATGAAACCAATTTATAGCTTTCATATGAAACATATAACCCAATTATAGCCCAAGTAGAAGGGGAATGGGGAGAGGCAGGGGAAGATGGGTGGAGGGAGGGTAATTGGTGGAATCATACCTATGGTGCATTTTACAAGGGTACATATTAAATTTACTAAGTGTAGAATATGAATATCTTAACACAGTAACTAAGAAAATGCAGTGAAAGCTGTTAACCAGTTTGATGAAAAAATTTCAAATTGTATATAAAACCAGCAGCACATTGTACCCCATGAATGCATTAATGTACAGAGCTATGATTTAAAAAAAAATTAAATAAATAAATTCCAAAACATTATGGGACAAATAAAAAAAAAAGTAACTCCATTGACTTATGTTTTATAAGTTTATTGCACAAAGTGAGATAATCATTTTCTAGCTAGTTCACTCTATTCTTCATTTCTTACCTCATGTTCTATTGCAAGTACCTGTTTATCAGGTAAATTACTGATGAAGGAGACAAGAACTCATTGAAGAGTACTAATAAGCAGCCAATTGGAAATGGAGCTTGGAATTAAGGTCTAAATTTTCAGATTAGAGATCCCACACTAATGCCAAAGAAGTTGCTGCATCATTCTGGAGCACACTTTCCATGTTTATAAAATAATGGTGGTGGGCCTAAGATTATGAAAGGTTAATTCCCATTCTACTTCTCAATTATTGCAATTACTCTGATCTCTTGTTACATATCACTTTGAATATCATAATACATTTGTTATGGCAGAAAACCTTACCTCTCTATGAGCTTAAGAACTCTTGAAGAAATTGGAAAACATTTACTTGTAGATAAGATAGCACATTGATATTAATCAAGAGCCTTAATTTTCAAGCATTATACATTTTCCTCAAGACAAGAGGTCTTGGCCATAAACAAAACTAACATCTTTGTTCCTAAAACATGATCAGGACAGAAGGCATGAATTGTTAATGAGAATCTTTAAGCAGAGTGATCAACAATGATCCTTTATATTTTGGTCTATTTTTATATGAGTAGTAGGAAGAATTTTAAATAACTAAGACCTTTTTGGATAAAAATTATAGAATTTTTCTAAATAAAAATAAAATAAAATTGCCTACAATTTTCTCCAAAACTGAATTTTATGGTTAATAAGTTTTAACCATAAAAGATCTTGGCATCTTGAATTTACTATTCTCAAGAGACTGAGCAATTTTTGATCTAAAAATAGTCTGTACAAGTGTGGTGCTACCTGGTAAACTCAGAACACATTCTGCTAAAGGCAGAATATTTTCACTTCTAATTTATAAAAGATTGAAATGAATAACTATATCATTCCAAGTATTTTCATGGCTACTTTCCTTTTTCTGATTTCAGAGTACTCTTCTTTGGCAAAGAGTTCATATAAGGCGAGCTAGTGTAAAAGTTTTCTTTTTCACAATACTTCAAAATGTTGCCAGATTTAGATACTGTAAAATCATGTGACTCCTCAATTTATTCCACCCTAGATAAGATCAATACATTTATCTAACCAAGAAGCGGAGTTTCATCAAAGATTCTGCCTATAAATAGAAGTCTTTCAAAGTTTATTTACAAATTTTCAAAATCAGAACTTTTGCATGTTTTGAGAACTTATCCTTCAATTTGTTCAATCATTCCTTTGCTTTTGTAGGACTCGATTTAAATGTTTTTGTTTTTGAAAGACTGTTTCTTATCTTTGCAAATGCATAAAAGCTTCAATAGCTGATATTTTTGCTCCATTTGATGACTATGTCTCATCAGCTTCACTAAGGTATAGTATAGAGTTAATAAAATGGACAACTTTAAGGGAAGATGATGATGTATGTTGACAAATGTGTGCAGTCGTACCAATGATATAATAATAACATAGAATGTTTTTATCACCCCAGAGTTTCCCTTTTGGCCCTTTGAGGTCAAGTCCTACTGTCCCTCTTGGTCACTGACAATCGTTGAAATTCTGTCACTGTATTTTTGCCTTTTCTAGAATTTTATATAAATGGAACTATTTAACATGTAGTCTTTAAACTCTAGCTTCTTTCAATTAACATAATGCTTCTGCAATTCAAAAGATTTATCTTTATCTGTATCACCTGCACCTTTGTTTCTTTGTATGTAATACAATTTTTCTTTTTTCTGGCATTTTCTGAGATTTGATTATATATTTCTCAGGGTGAAAAATCATGTTTCTCCTGTTTATGATTCATTAAGTTATTTGGATCTATGAATTTGTAGTTTTCATCAAAACTTCAAAATTTATAGAAATGTTTTCTTTATTTCTTCAAACATATCCTCTACCACATGTGTTCTCTGGGATTGTAATTACAAGCGTGTGAGACTCATTGATTTTGTCCCACATATTCATTGACACATTGGTTTTTATCAGACATTTTCTCTCTGTTCTTTACTTTGGACATTCAATAGTACTACGTCTTCAACTTCACTAATTTTTTTCTCCTGAACTGAATCCTGCCATTAATCCATCTAGATTGTGATTTTTTTAAAAATTTCAAATATTGGATGTTTTATCTGAAATTTCCACTTCAATGTTTTTTATGTTTTTCATTTATCTCTTCATAAAGATAAATGAAATGAATACACTTTCCTCTTCATATTGTAAGTAAATGTTTAATATTCTTAGTTCAAGGATTTGTCTTGTGGTTCTAGGTTATATTTTCTAACTCTGCACGCCTAGTAATTTTCATTTGGATGCTCAACATCGATCATTTGTATATTTTTGGTTATTGGATTTTGTTGTGTTATTTGAAAGAATATTGGGCTTTATTTTAGGATAAAGGTAAGTTAGATGAAATCAGTACAATACTTTTGAGGCTCACCTGTACTCTTTGTTAGGGTAGCTATAGAGTAGCCAATAAATCTAATTTAGCCCTAAAACTAAGACAATACCATTTGATATCTTTATGTTTTGCTTTGTGTATTATAAGGTCTCTCCACTCTAGCTAATGCAAACTATTCCCAGTTTTGTGTGAACTCTTTGAATTGTTTAATCTACTGTTTTCCACTGGTTATTTTCCTAGGCTTGTGGAATTTCACCTCATGCATGAAAATATAATTACTCCTATGAAGCCTTAAAGAGACTCCTATACATGAACATGGAGCACTTGTGTTCCTGCTGTGTGTGTGTGATTGAGCTTCACAAATTCCAGCCAATTCGTTCTCCTTAAACCTTGATGTCTTTATTCCCAACTCATCAATGCCACTGAATCCTACTTGGGTTATTCCTGAACTTATGCCATAGCCTGGAAACTTCCTCTCATCAGTTATTTAACAGTTTGGGCAATTACAGGACTCATTTTGTATGTTTTCCTCTGGAACCACAGTCCTGAAATGTCTAAAAGACAGTGTTCCAATTTTTCCCCTGATTTTATCTAGTTTCTGATCAAAGGCAATTCCTATAACACATACTCTTTCATACATAGAGTCACAGGATAATTTATGGAGAATTTTGAGTAATGATTTCCAAACAAGTAGAAAAAAGTGACCAATAATTAGAGAGCTCATTTGCAAAATAACTTTTATATTATTTTACATTACTATAAAATAATCATGGAAAACCTTTCCATGATGGTTGGTAATGCCAAGCAAAGAGAGAAATTTTGAATGGCCATAATGAAGTTCTCTATATGTTGTCATCAATATCAATCATATTAAAAAACTCTGCATTTCACTCATTCTAACTCTGTTTATATAAATGTTTTTTTAAACATTGACAATACTTTAAATATTCAATGGTAGACTATCAAGCTTTTGGGACTTTTAAAAGATTTTATTAAATTTTATAATTTTATAACTATACTTTAAGAAATTACTTATAAAAATTTAGTGATTTTGTGTATTCCATAACTAATGTCAAGCACATTCTTATTATTTAAGAGGATGCGCTCCACCAAAATATTAATTTGTATGTTAATAAAAACTCAGTGACTTTATTGTTAGTGCTACCACAATTTTTAATAGTTTTCCCAATAATGCCCCTTTTTATTTTTTAGCAGGTTTATTCTAAAAGCTTTACTTTGCTTCCATAAATTGAATGAAAAATATCAAACAATTATTAGAATTAACTGACTTTTTCAGTTTGAAGCAATTAAGGACAATGTATCACTTAACCAAGAAATTCTTCTAACAGCGTCAACAAATAACAGCTATTATTTCACCTTCAAACTTAAAAAAAACACTTGTAATTTAAAACCAATTTTAAAACTTTTAAATAATAGTCACTTTATCTAAACAAAAACTTTTAAATCATAGTCATTTTATCTAAACAAAAAACTTTTAAATAATAGTCATTTTATCTAAACAAAAAGTCATGTTTTACAGAGTTACTTCTGCAGTAACACTTCTTAAATTTTCCCTTTGGCTTTATTTTTTATTTACTTTCTTTGTTTTGGTCAATAAGTACTAGATCTTAAAGTAGGTGCTGCTGCTTCTGTAACAACACTGTGTTGATAGTATTCATCTATGAGAGCTCTACGTACCATGATGAATAATGAATAGTGACAAACATAGTGTGCACACATCACATGTTCATTATCAACTTTCTTAAGAAAGAGAAATTGAGCACTCATTTTTAGAATTAACATGAATATTTGTTTTTGAGCTCATAAAAGCCATTAATTATGTAATGAGACATAAATAAATATACATTTGTGAAGTTACAATTGACAAAACTTCTATGGCAAAAGAGTTCAGAGTATAAATGCTTCATGCAAGACTGGTCTTCTCTATTTCCTGAGCATATTTTACCCACACATAACCTCTGATTTCTCATATTTTCTTCAACCCCATCTTCTGGCAGCTTGGTAGCTTCCTGTTTGTCAAAAGCTGCAGCACTGATTTCAGCACACCTAACTGGTATGGCAAGTGGAACCAAATTGAATATTTCTCTTATTACCTCCCAGACCAGGAATTTAGGTGTCCTTTACAACTGGTATCAGTGAGGACCTTGCCTGCTTTCCTTAAAAGGAAAGTGTTTCATTAGAAGAGGGTCTGGAAAAGCGAGATAGGGCATCAATTGTAACTTTATAGATTTAACCATGGGTTAAAAGTTCTGTTTATTTTTCATGCATCTCTCACACAATCAGATGAGAAGCTAAAGCAAAAATTTTAATTCAACTATAGATAATTATGCTTTGTTCAAAATGAAAAATATGAAACAAATAGTATATGAGCGGGATGCTGGGGCAACCGACATAAACCAAGACTGTCTCTGGACAACATGATAGACAGTACCATGACTGTAGCAGCACTGTCGGTGCCTGTCTGTGTGTCCTTGCCCTTAATACTTCAGTGTGCACAGCCTGATTTCCATCTGCCAGACAAGCATGTCTTTGCAAGGAGAGTTTTCAGTTGCCACTGGAGGCTTCTTCTACGATTGGCCAGAAGAGTCAGGAAATACTGTCCTTCAAGAGCAGTATTCGGGCAATAACCATTCTGAGTTAGAGCATAAATATCTCTCTGTCTCAGTTCAGGTGAAATAACTCTAAGCTATGTTTCCCCAGAGCAAGTAAACTCTAAATACCTGCAATAATATTTGGACAAAAGACACTTCATTTTGTTCCTTGTCTCATTTCACTATTCCCCTTTCTTTGTTCTCTTTGCCAGCACCTTCAAATAAATTGCTTGTGCTTATCTCCTTATATCAAGATATAGTCTCTCAACATATATTACAAGCAAAAGAAAGCTCATGGGAAATGTTCTTCCTTTGTATATTTTAAGAGTCACCTCTATCAGTGCTTTGATATAATTGAGCCCTGAGATGCATATTACCAAAATGCATATGATGTTGCATTAGAAACCAAACTTCTTTGAAAACTAATTTTTAATGAGTAATGAACAACCCCATTTCCTGGAAAGAAAAGTCATAATACGATTAGTGAATTATTTCCCTGTGAATAGACAAACATGGATATTAGAATTTTTTTGGTGAGCCCAAAGTCAGATGAAGGGGTGTTAGATGAACTGACTCACTTTCTTAAGAAAAGGTCAGTCTCTCAACTATAAAGTTGTAAGAACACAATTCAGAAGCTATTAATGAATTAACTGAAAAGTTAATTTGTTAATTTATCAAAGAAGGGGCGCTCTCATGAGAGCTACAATGTTCCTGGCAGGATAAACAACATTCCATGTAATTCTTTGCATCTTATCATCATTTTTCTATGTTGGAAACCAATTTATATTCAAAAGATTATTTCTATCCTCAGTAAATGACATTTTTGGCTTTATTATGTACCAGGCAGTCTGATGGTAGAAATATGAGATATGTATACTTTCACAGATGTTATAGAATCAGTCAAATGATCACAGTATTGCCTCACACCTGAAAGCTACTGAAATGAAGATAAAAGGGTTCTATGAAATTATAAGATAAGGGAATCTGATTTTGGTTGGTGGTCAGAAGATGTGTCTCTGACAAAGGGACAATATTAAGCTGGTACATGAAGGGTACACAGTAGTTAAGTACTGGAAAGAATAAATGATGAGAAAAAAAACATATAAGGGACTCGACCATGGAAGAAGAGTGTGATAATAGAAATGAAGGAAGGTCAGTGTGGTCAAGAGTACAAGGCAGAGGAACTGTAATGAGCCTATTTGAGTTCAGTGATAATAAGTTTACAAGAGGTCAGACTGCTACATACACTTCATAGCAAACTCCAGCAGACCTGCATTTTTGGTCCTTTCTTTTGGAATAAGTTGTTTGCATCACAGATTGAAATGCAGAAGGGAAAATTAATTTAAAGTGTTATAATTTTTAAGCTGGTCAGAGAAAGAATTAAAGAAAGAAAAGAAGGCAATGAATGAGGAGAAATGAGAATTTAAAAATCAGAAAATAAAATAGAGTCTTGAGTGTGCAGGTGAGCGATCCCATGGCATGAATTTAATGGCCTGATGTCTCCATCTCTGGCAGAGAGATGCCTTCCAGTGGTGGTTCAAGGTTCAGTGTTTTGCAGGCCCGCTAACAGAGTAACAGATGGTCATCTGCTATATAGATTCCTATTATTTCCTTTCTCATTCTTCAAGGCATCCTATGTGTGCATGCCTTAACCAAAAAAAAAAAAGTAAATTCTATCATTATTTTAGTGGGGTTCCATGAAGGAGTGAAAAATTATATTCTTCATCTATTATTATTAAAAAATAATCCTCTTTCTTTATTTAAAAATAAGAAATAAGGCTTATTATTCTGTGTTTCTCATTTCTGCTGACTCTTCATAGTGGCTTGTGTCTTCATGCATTTGATTTTGTTCATTTATTAAACATGTATGTATTTATTTATTTGAACCCACATTTTGTTGAACTTGATCTTTGCCTTATCTGAGGGTCTAAGTTAGGAATAATTTTCTCCAGAAAGGCATCCTCCTCCTTCAGAACCTAGGAGTGGACCAGGATGAAAACTCTTTGAACCCATCAAATTCAGTTCCAACTTTCATGCCCGTCTTAGACCTTCCTGCACAATATAGCACTGACGTCATCACAACCTCCAGGGTACTCTCTGTTTTTATGTGACTTACTGCTTTCTGCTCCTTATTAAATCTTAGCTTATTTCCTCCCTCTCCCAATTCCTTACATTCTAGCAACCTCGATACTGTATTAAAATAGTTTGTTTCAATGCATGGGGACTGTATTATATTTTAGGAGAGGCTTGTTACAGTGTCTGTTCTGCTAGACTTGGGAATGGGAAGTCTTGTGGAATTCTGTTCTTGTTTTTGAAATGGAGTGGGAATAAGAATACAATGAAAATGGGCTTTTGCCACCACAGCCAGACCAGGATTAAAATCTTAGTTTTACTGCTTACTTATAGAAACACCTTCAGTAATCTTCCTAAACTTTTAAACTCCTTTTATTCATAAATAAAATGACAAAATAACTATGCATTAAAGAATTGTGTGAGGACCAGAGATAACATACAGAGAGTGCCAAAAATCTGTATACACATTCAAAGTAAGGAAAGAAACTGTATTAAAATTGTAATATTCAAGTCACGTTTGACTTCTACAACTATAAGAGGTGTTCAATGTGACTTGTGTTCATCTTTTATTATCTGTATATATTGAGTATTATGATTTTAATACATATTTTCCTTTCTTAAAATGGATATACATTATTTTGGTCCCCTCTGTATGTAAATGTTTAGCAAATTATCTTCCCTCAAGCCTGACCTCCCCGCATGCCACCTCTTGTGAATCACGTCCGGTGCGTGTGACAGTCTCATCTGTATGCTAACAGTTGAGTATATTAATAGCAAGAATAGCATTCGTAAAGAGTTTTCAGTCCTAGAAAAATGCGTAGTTTTATTTATTCTCTTGGTGGGATTAGTTTTGCCTTGCTAAAAATGTGAGTGAAAGAAAAAAAACCTCATAATTGCAGATGCAGTTGAAATAAAAAAATGTTACCCAATTTAAGTCTCTAAGCAGATGGAAGATTTTCCTTTATATTCTGGTACAGTCTAGTATTATGGCTCCACCACACAATAACAAGAGTTTCAACAGTTCAAGAGAATGGTTAATTAGAAGTTCAAAATCAGCTTTCCAAAAGTCATGTGTATGAGTTTGACCTGGCGCTGATACAAGCGAGGGCTGGCGGGGTTAATAGTGGGAAAATGTCTAATGCTGCTTTTCTTCAATGAAGGTCTGCCTGGCCCAGGGCTCTAACGTCAAGGCCTCTGACTAAAGCCAAAGAATATATGACAAATAGCAGCTCACACCTGACAACAGTCAGGGTTTTAAACTCAACAGGGCAGGGATTTGAAATTCTGCCAATCCTTGCATTTTTTTCTGATTAGATGAATTTTGCAAGTTTACAAGGGGTTCCAAAGTGGATTCAGAGATCCAGGGCTCCTTGTAATTCAGCAGTGAACTTCCAAATCTGACTGTGGCTACACCCCAATTAGCTAGAGCTTCCAAAATTCCAAATTTTAAGTAATTTTTTTTTAACCTGTTACTTTGGGAAGAAATGGGGAAAAGTATACACAAAAATTACAAAAGGAATGAAATGATTTGTGAGATGGTGTCACATTGTGACTTAGAGGGAAGATCCTTGAGCTGGGCTGCCTGCTTCTGTCCACTCCACTGTGTGGCCTTGGGGAATTTAATTAATCTTGATGTGCCTCAGTTTATATGGCAGTGATCTAGAAATCAAATAGTACCTACCACATAGTGTTGTTGAGAAGACTGAATGAATTAATTTACATTAGCAAGAGTTCTTAGAAGAGTACCTTGGAAGCACTCAATAATTACTTTTCTATTATTTGCTAAAAGCTTACAGAATTTGGGGCAGTGCCTGTGGCTCAAGGAGTAGGGTGCTGGTGCATATACTGGGGGTGGTGGGTTCGAGCCCGGCCCTGGCCAAAAACTACAAAAAAAAAAAAAAAAAAAAAAAAGCAGCTTAGAGAATTTGCATTGTCTAAATCAGTGGTTCTCAACCTGTGGGTTGTGACCCCTTTGGGGGTCTCTTGCATATCAGATATTTATCTTACGATTCATAACAGCACCAAAATTACAGTTATGAAGTAGCAACAAAAATCATTTTATGTTTGGGGGTCACCACAACATGAGGAACTGTGTTAAAGGGTCGTGGCATTAGGAAGGTTGAGACCCACTGGTCTAAATAATTTTTCCCTTTCATATCTTTAGTGTGGCAAAAAATTAATGTTTAGAAACATGCTTTCTTCTCCCACATATTAATGACTTTCAATTGGCCAAGTTTCTGTTTCTTTTTTTTTTTACTTCACAGTCTCACTTTGTCACCGTTGTTTAAGTGTTGTGGCATCATAGCTCACAGCAACCTCAAACTCTTGGGCTCAATTGATCCTGTTGCATCAGCCTCCCAAGTAGCTAGAACCATAGGCCAGAGAGGGACTGACTCCCAGGGCTGGAAACAGCCTTGGTAGCAACTGAAAATTAAGTTGATTTCCTTAACATTGGCATTCTGTAAGTAGAAAGAAAAGTCTTATCGCGAGGGAGGCCTTTGGGAGGGAATGAGAGCGGAATGTGGAGTCAAAAAAGCAGAAGGCCTTGGGCTTGAGGCCTGGCTCCACTGTGCCAGCTGGAGTCACCCAACTCTGTTCTACAGCCCCCACGTCTGTCCCACAGGGTTAGCCAGTCCCTCTCTGGCTTATGTCTTGTAACAACAGCCTTGCTAATCTTTTGCCCTTAGTGCAGGCACGGTGATCTTTTGAGATGCAGGTTTGATCATGCATCTTCCCTGCTTGAAATAAAACCTCAAATTTCTGAGTTAAAATTGTGCCAGGCATAGTGGCAGTGGTGCCTGCCACTATGCCTGGCTATTTTTAGACACAGGGGCTCACTGTTGCTCAGGCTGGTCTCAAACTCCTGAGCTCAAGCAATCTACCTGCCTTGGCCTCCCAGAGTACTAGGATTACAGGTGTGAGCCGCTGCGCCAGGCCAAAAAGTTTCTTTTTCTTAAGTCTAATAATACTTTGTATTTTGTTTTGAAACTTTTCTTTCTCCTGTTACCTATCTCAGGAGGTAACCATTGCTATCTCCATTTTCCAAGTCAGAAAATCTGGAAGTTATTAATCCTCTTCATGCCAACTAATTACCAAACTCGGTTTGTGACAATTCTTCTTCTGAATTAAACTGCTTACATCTTGTAACAATAGCCGTGCTAATCTTTTGCCCTTAGTGCAGGCAAAGTGATCTTACGAAATGCAGGTTTGATCATGCTTCATCCCTGCTTGAAATAAAACCTCAAATTTCTGAGTTAAAAGCTCCTTTCCAACATTGGAAATATTTTTCTTGTCCTCTCCCCTAGATCTTAATGGGATGGAAATGAGGAGAAAGAAGACAAGAGACAAGAGAAATGGCGGAAAATCAAAATGACATAAGAAGAGACCAAAAAAGAAGAAAACCTGATTTGGGTTAGCACTTTAGTATGGAGTCAAGAAGATGGTAAAGACTGTGGGAAGATTTATGTAGCACGCATTGCAATCTGGGGTAACAAGGCTTTTAACTGTGTGCACAGCCCCATGAGGTCAAAATATTAGACAATTTTCCTCACAGCAAGAGATGTATACAAATTCCTTTCAGCTTAGAAACAATCTGGATTTTCTCCTGTGTTATCTGATGTAAATTACCCTTCTCCTTGGGGGTAGGGTAGGTAGAGTGTATCATGGTGATGAGAGGGAATGATAAATTGGATTTAAAAAGACAATGGTTGTTATCTTTACATCAAGTCTTATTTTACTTTAAAAGCTCTTTTCACTAATTAATGGTATCCAGATCTCTTAATCATCAAAAAACTAGATAGCACCTACTCTAATTATCCATTCTAATGCAATATCAACATTGTTTATATAGTTTATTTTTTCCAACTAGTTATCTCCCATGGGAATTAGAGTAAAAAATAAAATCAACAAAATTAGAATTCCTTTGTCCTTTTCTGGAGGAAGAGCAGGAATAAGAGTAAAGAGCAACATTAATGAGGGAAAGAGGAGGAAAAGGAGGCCATCAGTAACTCAGTAACACAGACACAAAACATAAATGAAGTACAGTTGTGACAAGGAGTAGGTGTCAAATACTCTTGCTGCTGTTCTCCCAGATTTTCTCTGAGAAAATAAAACCTCATTTCATTCTTCTCTCTCTAAAATGTGAGAAAGAGTGTTCTGGAACCATGTACACAACTGATTACCCTGTAGCCAAGTACCTATTTACTTGTAACATTCTCCTTCTGCAACAAATTGTCCTCAAAATTGGACAAATTCAGAGAATGATAAATTCACTTCTCATTGCCCTAAATAATACTGTGTGTGTGCATGTGTGTACATGTGAGTTTTAAAAAACAGAGGATTAGCTATTCTGCCAAATTTTCTATACAGGAAACATAGAAGTTGAATTCCATTTAATAAAATAGGTTTGACAAGGACATGTAGTGAAATTCCCAGTACTGTCCCTTCCTCATCCTGGTCTATGTCACCAGTTTGCCTTGATTGGCATAATAAGGATTTCTAAGAAGACCACAATTCTCTAAAAAAGGGAGAATCCCTAGAATGGAGAAAAAAGTGGACTTGAGGGGGAAAATTCCTACTGTTCTTTTGGGATTCTGCTTTCTGTCTGTCATTTTGTTGCCACAGTAGCACCTACTTAGAAAAGCAGCATGGTGACGTCCCAAGCCATGTCTTGAATTTCCTCAAAGAAGTGGCTTGCTCATGGTTACGTGGCTGCTAAGTGGAGGAGAGGATTATATTGGAATTCATTTCATGGTTAGATCTTCTCCACTAGTGTTTTTCAGCTTATCAATGGCAAACCACTGGAGGGTTGCAGCAAATTTTTGAAAGAATCCTTGTACGCATATGTATTTCCTTAATCCACAAGTCAAAAGACAGGATGTCCACAAAATTGGTTGACACTTAAAAGGAACACTATTCTTACCAATAAATTTAAATGAATAGAGGGAAACTATGGCTCTATGTTTGTGGTTCTCCTATTTTGGGGTTTCACAGGTCAATATCAATATCATTCATGATATGTTTTTAGAACTTAAAATTATAGTCTTTCAAACTAAATAAATATATATATTTTTTTTGTTTGTTTGTTTGTTTGTTTTTGCAATTTTGGCCAGGGCTGGGTTTGAAACCGCCACTTCCGGCATATGGGGCCGGCACCCTACTCCTTTGAGCCACAGGCACCGCCCTAAATAAATATAGTTTTATAGATAACTGACTTCTTGGTTCTTCCTCTTCAAAGCCAGTGAAAAAGTTACCATGGGCCAACATTGGTGTGAAGATTGGCATTTGAGATCTCTGCTTCTTATCATGCTATGGAGGAGAATCCACCAATGTTGCATGGATTCTGTAACTGAAGGTACGGGCATTCTGGAGGGTCCTTGTATTCTGACATCACTTGTTGGTGATTGAAGCCAGGCAGCTATATACAAGATTCAGCTCTGAGAACTGCCACCTCTAAATTAGCCATGGAAATGGAAGCTTACAGAAATAATTTGTTTTCTTCCTAATTTATAGATGACTCATTTTCATGGGTAGTAAAAGAGGGAGAAGAAATGGGCTTTCGTATGGTGTCCCTAATCTTCTTTGTCCCTGATCTTAGGTTAGTTAAAAAAAATCCATCTGGGCTTAAGAAAAAAAAAGTATGGCTGATTCATTCATTCAACAAATATTCATGACATGTCAGACACTACACTGCAAAAGACACTGAAATAAAAACAAACTGGAACATCAGCAAAAATAATCTTTTCCATGAAAGGATATTATGCTAAATATTACAGATTGCAGGACTTCCTTTTTAAAGTCTGACTAATATTCTGTTTTTGGTGTATGCTACATTTTCTTTACCCATTCATCCATTAATGCACATTTAGTTTCCCCCATCTCTCAGCCACCCTGACTAGTGCTGCAATACACATGGGAGTGCCAATATCTCTTTGAGATTATGACTTCAATTATTTTGGATAAATATAGGCAAAAGGGATGGCTGAATCATATTTTTGATTTTTTGAAGAATAACATGAAGCTTTGTTAAAACCATAATTCCCTTTTGCAATTTCTAAAATGGCCAAATCTTATATATGAGATGGAACCCAACTCTCTTCCATCAGGAGGGGCCTTCACCTGTCAGGAGAATGGTTGCCCTGTTGTGGCCTTGTAAGGCCCCTTCTCCTTAGCTCCATGAGCAACGTAAACAAAGACAGAATGACAGGGACAATCCTGCTGCAAAATACTCACACACATGTGGCCAGGCAAGGGGCCAATGCTAATCACGGCCTCTAGCACCTGCATACCCTCAGCTGGGGGGCTCAGTTCTCAAAAAGAAATCCACACAAGGCCTGTCAGCACCTTGCTGTGTGCCCTGGGACGAAGCTATCTAGAAACTTGCCTGAATGTTTCCCACATGCTACAAGGCCTGCTTCTTAACATTTACATAGTTTTCTGATACTTAGTTCCAAACTGCAGTACAAAAGAATCCTTCAGAACCAGGGGTAGGAGGTGGGCTGAAATCCGAACACCTCCTGAAGTTGAAAGGAGGCACCTGTGTGACACTCAGAGGCCCGTGTGAAGAGGAAGTGCTCCTGTTGAACAAAGAATACCTTCAGAGTGGCTTTATAACAGGTCACCTGTGCAGTTGCAAAGGGTCCCTAGCTCACCAGAGCCCATGCTTGGGTCAGTGCTCTGCTGTCACCTTCTTGAAATTATTAATAACTTTTTAACAAGCAAAGGTCCATACACTTCCATTTTTAACTGGACCTCACAGATTATGTGGCCTGTCCTGTGTATTTTTCTCCATGAAGTGGGTAAGGGAGAGCCCATTAAGGGCCCAGAGTGCTACGGGAGCATCTCAAATAGAAGAGAGGGATCCAAGATAGGAAATTTCATGTATTGTGAAAAAATCAAACATCATTCGCTAATTTAAGAGCCCACAATTTTAATTCTAATTCCCAAAATCATTATGAAATTTGAGACTCTAAAATAGCACTTGATTTCATTGCTCCATGAACATTACACGCTCTTTTCTGTTCCTTTAGTCTAGAAGAGCAGCCCAAAGACACACAATTAGAATCACAATCCCAACACTGCACCACACGGCGGTCAGAGTGGCAGTACCAAACCGCGTCATCCTGATGTCCCTTCCATGTTCCAAGTGGTGAGAGATTGCTTTTCTTTCATGGGTTTGTTTTTTCTTTAATGACCTCGACCCTTCATTTGGTTTCTTCTCATCACAATGCTAGTGGTGCTGGTACTATCACTGCATCACCATTACCTTGACTTTGATAATTTGCAAGGCCCAGTGCAAAATGAAAATGTAGGCTGCTGCTTCAAAACTTAGCAAAAGTTTGTACACCCATAATACTCTGAAAAACTGAAAAAACTTAGTAAGAATTTTAAGGCAGCAACAGCAAGAAGCTTAAACTAAGCATGGGGCTGTTCTAAGTGTGGAACCTCCATGGTTTCACAGATTGAATGCCCATGAAGCCAGCCTTGATTCCCATTGGTCAGAACTGGGTCATGCACCCATTTTCTAATCAATCAGTGTTAAGTGTGTTGACAGACTTAATGTTCAACTACAGATAGCTCCCCTGGATGTGAGGAGGGCACGGATGCTGGGTAGACCAATAAAAATACCCAATAAATATCTTTAACTCAGACATAGAAGCTCTTCTTTAGAAGCTTCTGTTTATGCAAGCTTTGGTTCCTTATGCCTTGAAGACTTACGCAAATTCTACCTACTCAAATCTGCCTCCTTCCTTTTTTCTAGCTTCCAGGCATCTCAAACCACCTCCCTGCTGCTAACCCTTTATGGAAGGAAATCAGAGATGAAAAAATATGATTCTGATCCTCCTGTTGATTATAATCAAATTAAGGAACCAGGACTAACAGACTTCTAAATATACAGCTATTTCAAATAATCAAACAATTAAAAATCAATTATCACTGCTCCAAATCCACACATTAGTCTTGAGAAGTTTCAGAATTTTTGAATTATCCAGTTGGATGTGGTAATCACTAAGAATTTAGAAGGAAATGAGAGAAGTGATCATTATGGGGTGATGTGAAATGCAGTTTGTAGCAGAAGAGAGGAATTGACGATCCATAATGGCAGGATTCTCATACAGTGAGTTCTGATAGCAAAGCAAATCCTTCTCAAGAGTCAAACAGGTTTGCATGGCTACTGAAGCCTGTACAGTGACTCGAAAACATCAGTGGTGAAAGGAAAAAACTATGCAGCAGAACGTCATTTCTAGGACTTTAGATAGCATTGGATTGGACGAATAGGAGAATGTGTCAAAGATCACTCCAGCATTGCTGGCTTTGAGATCTAGAATGATGTGTAATAGACCCTTTTAATCTACCCTCAGTGGAAATGAGAAAAAGCCAGGACAATGACAGGATTTTCTACTCAAGTTTATGAAATCATCTCTAGCCTTCCCTGCTTTGTCTGGGTCAGTTCCTTTATCTCAGCCCTTTCATCGGAGACTTGTGCAGTGTGCCCTAGTATTTGAAAGTTTATTTTGCTGTTCTCCAAAAATATTAGAAATTCATAGTTTATTTCAGTGAGGACATGTAGTTAATCAACATTTATTAGGTACATATGGCCCTCAATCCAGGCAAGAGTAAGAATAAGTAAAAGGAGGGATTATTTTTGCATTTCTGTATAGCATGATTCATAAATATTCACCGCATCTGATGAGTGGGCAATATAACTCCAATCACACCCTTATCTCCACACTAGTCAAAAGGATAGCTAGAAGGTGACTTCTTTAATATTGTTTAAAAAATGCTTCTATAGGACAATAGGAAAGCTAAGCATTTTCCTGATTATTCTAATACCTAATTTTGCCATTTGGCCTTTCCCTTCATGTTAATTTGTTACAGAGAGAGAGAAAGAGAGACAGAGAGGGGCAGAGAGAGAGACAGAAAGAGAGAAATTGGATAGTCAGAAAATCCCTGACTTACCCTACTTCCTGAAGTTGGCTTTTCCCACAGAGATGCTTTCTTCTTAAATTTTTCCCCTCTCAACAAACTTTAAACCAGTAAGTAATTGTTAGATTCCAAAGTCATTAAGAAGTAAGTACCCTTAGTTAAGACTGGACTATATAATCACAATTGGTGTATTAGTTTCATAGTTTTAGGTAAATGGTTAGCGGTTAATAATGAAAAAAAATAAGTACCCGAAAAATACGAGAAAAACAAGATTTTAAATCTAGAGTCTCTGTGTTATGTCATCAGTAGGAGAAAAGATAGCCACATTTAGAGCAATGCGGGGAGATCCGTAAGGGTCTTCCTGCATTGCGCTAGAAATACAGCGATGAGCATAGAGTGAAGAACATAGTGCAAATTATAAGAACTCCAAATAAATATGTTTATTTTTACTCCAATTCTCAATACAATTTTAATTAGTTTTACCGGATTAGAAATGTTTAAAAAACTTTAAAGACATACTTTGAATTTCAGCAATCTTCTGTAAAGAAATAACAGCGTTTCTATTCGGGGCTTGGTGGAGAGTATCCTCTGCCAGCGGCTCCAGCTGTAAGAATAGTAGATAATAATATGAGCAGAATATTATGACTTTATAGGAAGTCTCACAGAAGCAAAGCAAATTGAAACAACCTAATCCTCAGAAAACCTTGCTCCAAGAACTAGTTAACATTTTGCTGATATTAGTTCTAAATGTGTAGCCAGTTTTGTTTTGTTTTGCATCCATGTAATTGAATTCCAAGGGGCTTTTCCATTGGTCACAAGACTAATCTATGAAGTCTCCGAAGCAGGTGCATGTCTGTGTATTATTCATTAAAAATCTGAGTTATTTGTGTAATTTTTGTAGGTTTCTTACAAACCAAATTCCATCATGTCTGTATATGCAGCTGGGCCTTGCAAAGAAAACCTTAGGGAAGTTGCAAGAGACAGAATGTGGGCAGTCTATTATCCACACTTTGGCCGCGTTTTTATATCTAACCACCTTGCACATTTGTGCACTTCATCATGGAAAGCCATGGCACACAGCTGCTCTTAGTCAATGGCCATTGACTAAAGTAGTCCAGATAAGCTTCAAAGAAAACCAAAGCTCAAATAACTGTGGTTTCATTTAACATCCACTTTATTCCTACTATGCAGATGTCTGTTTGTAAACACAGGACAAATTCCTATCTTGCAAATCTGTCATGATCTTTTGGAACTAAACTGACTTTTTGTGGAGAAGCTCAGCAAATATTAGTTAGCAAAAAATGTAGAAAAGCTTTAAATAATTTTATGGAGCATATTTGTCAGAATCAAGTCTGACAATGCATCCCTGGGAATGCCTTGGTGATGAGCTTGATGTGTTGCCACAGAAAGTGCATGGCCAGGGCCCTTGCAAACAAAATAGCTGTCCAGCTATCGTAACCCAGAAAGCAACAAAAGAAATTAATAAAACAATCAGTTTTCCTATAAAATTTAAAGTTAAGGGTCTCAAATAAAAACTGGATGTCAAACTATAACATGGCAGGAATGGGAACTCATGTCGCTAGATGAACCACAGCATCAACTCAGCTATGTCTCTTTGTCTATAGGAAAAACTAAAAAATTTCAAGGATTACAAGTTTCCATAGCATATGTGAGTGAATCTTCCCCCCAGGGGTTCTCTGAGTTGATTATTCTATACTTCAATCATGAGTCTAAAACAATAGCACCTTTCTTCCAGATGCCACAGGATAACAGACTAGCTCAGGGATATTTATACACGGGTAAATTCACTAAATATAACTTTCCAGAGTGTTTTTCTTAGCTGCCAAAGAAAAACCTTTAAAACATCAAAAGGTTTATTTGCAATACACTTTGGTGAAAGGGGAAAAAACCTACCACCACCACCCTTCAGTGTCAGGGCAAGGTTCTGAAATCTTAAACACTTGAAATTTGTTAAAAATCATTTTCTGAAATTTGGTATTCAGATCATATCTTCAAGAATATGTTGTCCTAATAACACTCTCTTAGAGGAATTATTGAATCATAACCTGAAGGTTACTTGGAAAACTCTTGGGAATTAGGCAGGGTTGACTGAGCTACCTTGCTTCATAAATAATCTTTCCTTTCACTCCCTTCTCATAGCTCCGAGAAAATAATTTTTAATAAAAACCAGGTACACTTTCCTAATAAATATATTCTGAAATATTGCTCTATGTTCAAATATTTAACAACAAAAACTTTAGTTCTTCAAAAAGCTTTCCTGTGCCTTTAGGGTAAAAATGCTGACAATCTGAAAGGTTCTAGCTCCAACAAAGAAAGCTATGGGCAGATCATACATCTAAAAATCCTAACTCCTGGACCCTCCCACATTGAGGTCTGTGGGCCATTTTCAAGATTGAGTTATGAAGAAAGCATACGTGATTCAGGGTGTTGAGAGTAAATATGCAAATTTCTAAACTCCCAATTGGGAATCTTCAGTTAGAAGTGAAAGTGCTGTGTCTACTTAGAAAAGCAATCCAGAGAATTAAGGCAATTAAATTGCTAATTTAAACCTCCTAAGTCATTTCCCTGCATGTTTTAGGTGAATGTCATTTAGAGGATTTAACCTTTAGTAAATTGCCCCAATTTGTTTCATTTTGACTATATACACACAGACAGAGTTGAATTCAGAAAGTTCTCAATGTAGGTACTTTATTTTTCCTCTGGTAGATCTACAGAGAAGGTAATGGGTAATATTTTCTCATTTGGCAAGAAGGCAAGCAGCATTTACAGTCTGTTTTCATAAAATTAAGACCTTGTATGGAGAGACACAGGATTGAGTTGTCTTTTCTAGAGAGTTTGTTGATTTAATCACTCACAATTATAAACACTAAAAGCATCTGATTGAAGGATCCATTTAATACATCTTTATGTATTGGGCATTATTGTTAATCTAATCATTTACTAATGAAATAATATTAAATAGTCATTTTTATAAAGTGGAATCAAAAATAAGAATATGTGGTAAAGTTGTGTTATATATTTAGCTTGGCCAAGAAGATGTAGCAAAAACATTGACTATTGAGGCTAATCAGTGTTAGTAAGAGTTATTAAAAGATAAATAAGGAAGTAAGTTATACAAACAAGAGAACTTTCACATGCAAAAAATTCAGCAAGATAAAGCAGATGCAGATGTAGGAAAATTACACACCCATCATGCCTTTTCTATTGAGCAATTCTGTTAAGTAATGATATTAATCATGGAGTTGTAAGATACATTAGATAATTTTAACACAACTTCTTGACAAATGCAGTTCTCATCCAACTTTATATTATCTAAAACTTAACCACAACCATCACTTACAGCAATTCTTTATATAAATTTGCTGGCTCAGAAACAGGCAAGTTTACTTTTCTGTATTTTATAAAGAAAGTCGTAATACTACATTGACACAATTCAGATGTTTGTTAAGTTGCACATACCATGTAATTTCTATAGCTATTTTTAAAAACCATAGAAAATGTGCCAGTATAACTTTGTGAGTAAGTAATTTTTAGGTTTATGGAATCAGATCATTTTAATCATAAAAAATAATTTTAGCTGGCTAAGATCCATCTATTAAAGAGGCAAGAGATATCCTTGGAGAAGCCACTCACTCTGTACTCCTGAGAAATGAAAATCAGCTATTATTTGCACAATTCAGAAAAGAACAGAAATAAACGAAAAAGTTCATGCAAATATAATAGGTATATGATGATGGTTGTATGTGTCAACCAATAGATTCAAGCAAAGAATCTATTAAATATTCTTATTAACTTTTATGTTATGTTTTGATGTTTCCCAAATATGCCAAGTATTTTTATACTTCTGTACCTTTAACCTGTTTTCTTCCCTCTGACTTCTATTTTTCTCCATCCTCCTTTGAATTGGTGAAAACTTACTAATTATTCAAGGATGAACATAAATATCGTCTGCTCTTCAAATTCTCTGATACAGCAAATTGTTTCCACCTCTACTGCCCCCTTTCTCATAAATACTCTTGTTCACCAAGCACATTATGTTGTAGTCAGTCATGTCTGCCAATCTCTACTTTGTTGTGAGCCATGCAAAGACAAAGACAGAGCCTGTCTATTATAGGTATGTTTTGAAAATGTTAAATGAACGGGAGAAGAATTAACTGAAAGAAAACATGGAGAGATGACCTTTATGCTTCACTCCACAGCTAACAAATTGGAGTGGGTTCTTCCTCTTGGTGCCTGCTATAACCAGGGTATAGTTTTAAGGTGAAGAATCAGAAGAACAGTGATAATCATTTTGTTTTCTATACTGAACCGCCCCTGAATGGCTTCCAGACAGTCTCTCCTGCTCAATACCTGTCTATGTGTCAGGTATTTGACAGGAGAGACATTGACAGTCATTAACAGTCTCTCCTGTCAAATACCTGACACATAGACAGGTATTTCTCTCTTTTATGGTAATATTTTATTTTTAAATTTTTAAAATCTGTATTTTAATAGATTTAGACTGAAACCTGACTTGCACATCCCACCATTTGCAAAAATTAACTCATAATGGATAAAAGATTTAAATCTACAACAGAAACTATAAAAACTCTAGAAGAAAGCATGGGGAAAACTCTTGATGATATTGGCCAAAAGAAAGATTTTATGAAGAAGACTCCATTGGCAATAGCAACAACAACAAAAATAAATAAATGGACTTAATCGAGCTAAAAAGCTTCTGTACGCCTAAGGACACAGCAATTAAGGCAAACAGACAACCTTCAGAATGGGAAAAGATATTTGCATGTTATGAATCTAACAAAGGGTTGACAACCAGAATCTACAGAGAACTCATCTTCTCCTAAGAAGACAGAGGAATCAGTTATAAACACATGGAAAAAATGCTTATCATCCCTGATTATCAGAAAAATGCAAATCAAAACCACCCTTAGATATCACTTAACCCCAGAGAATAACCCATATTACAAAGTCCCAAAGCTGCAAGACGTTAGCACGGTTATGGAGAAAGGGAACGTTTTTACACTGTTCGTGCCTTTTGAGCACTATTTGGTGAGGTTGTTTTTGTCTTACTGATTTGTTTGTGTTCTTTGTCGATTCTGGATTTTAGTCTTTTGTCAGATACATACTTTGTGAATACTTTTTTTCTAGTCCATAATTTATCTGTTTATTCTGTTTATGAAATTTAGTTTCCTTAAGTTCCATTTATTTATTTGTCTTTTGCTGTTGTTTTAGGGATTTTAGTCACAAATTCTTTGCTTAGGCCAATGTCCAGAAGTGTTTTCCCTAAGTTTTCAAGGATGAACATAAATATTGTCTGTTCCTGAAATTTTCATAATTTCAGGTCTTATATTTAAGGCTTTAATCCATCTTCAGTTAATTTTTATATATCATGAGAGACAGGGATTCACTTTCATTCTTCTGCATGTCGCTATCCAGTTTTCCCAGCACCATTTAATGAACAGACTGTCCTTTCCTTAGTTTATGTTTTTGTCTGCATCCTTCAAGATTAGCTGGTAATAGGTATTTGGCTTTATTTCTGGGTACTCTGTTCTGATGAGAGATAGGGAATCCGATTTCATTCTTCCGCATGGGCTATCTAGTCTTCCCAGAACCATCTACTGAATAGTGTCCTTTCTCCTGTCTGTTTTTGTCTACTTTACCAAAAATCAGTTGGCTGTAGTAATATGCTTTTATTTCTGAGTTCTTGAGATGAGTATTTCTGTAAATCAAAAATTCAGAGAAGTGGTAAAGAAACAAAGACCAAGAGGAAGCAGGCAGAATAGCAATTCTAACACGTGAAAGACAAAAAAATCACTCCCAACTGAGTGAAAATAAATAAATAAATAAACACAATAGCATTAGAATTAAATGGAATGAGAAATAAAAGTTTATAAAATATATTGAAGTCAATCTGGGGGAGAATTGACATCTTAGTCAACTGACATCTTAGTCTAATCTGGGGAGAATAGACGTCTTTACCGTATCTAGATTTCATTTCCACCACACACATAATATGTGCTCTAATTTTATGTGAATGTTTGTAAACTTCCGTAAAAATACTTTACAATTTTGTTAGTAGGATCATATTTTTAATAGATTTATTATAAGAATTTGGTGTGTTTGATGCTTTTGTGAGTTGTGTGTATGTGTATGTAATATATGTAATTTTATTTTAAAATTCTTAAAATAATTTTAAATTTATAGAGAGGCAAAGACAGTACCTCTCATATGCTTTTCATCCAGTTTTCCCTAACGTTAACTAGTTACATGAAGCCAATGTATTCTTAAACTTTATTCTCTGTAATAAACTTTAAATAAATATTCTCTGGCATATGGATATGATTTTTTAACTGATTTTACCTGATCTTTTAATTGATTTTTAAATTTTCTTTGACTTTCATTGAAGGTAATTTACTACCAATCTTGCTAAATTTACAAATTAATTCATCATTTAAATGAAAATAATTTTAATTTATTAAAATTTTCTGCAATTATAGTCATATGTCATCTGTGAATAAGGAGAATATTATTTATTCCTCTCTAGTTCTTATGCTTTTTTATTTTTCTTACCCTATTTCACTAACTCAGATCCCAGGGAAAATGAAGCAGTAAGAGAATCTTTGTCCTGTTTTTGATTTAAAGAAAATTTCCACATTTCACCTTTAAATCTCATTTATATTACAGAATTTTTTGTAGATATCTTTTATTAAGTTAATAAATTTTTTTCTCATTTTTTTCTTTCTCTTTCTCTCTTTTTTAAAATTTTATTTTGTTTTCGTTTTGGAGATAGGGTCTCATTTTGTTGTCCAGGTTAGAGTACATTGGCAAGATCATAGCTTGCTGTAACCTTGAAGTCCTAACCAAGAGCTCCTCCTACCTCAGTCTTCCAAGTAGCTCAGACTGCATGTGTACAGGTCTGTGCCACCACGCCTGGCTAATCTGTGTGTGTGTCTGTGTGTCTATGTATGTCAGGACAGCGGTCTTGCTATGTTGCCTACTCTGGTCTCAAACTCCTGGGCTCAAATGATCCTCCCACCTTGGCTTGCCAAAGTGTTGGGATTGTGGGTGCGAGCCACTATGCCTGGCCAAATTTTTCTTTTATTATTAGAAAAATTTGTTTATTATTGAAGTGGTTATATTTTATTTCTTCATTCTCTTGATGTGGTAAATTATGATGACTTATTTTCAAAAGTTAATAAATTAAATTTCTGGGAACAATTCAATTTTATGGTTATTTAAGATATTGATAAATTGCTAATACTTTCTTTAGGATTTAAACTACTATGATTATGAGCAAGATTATTTTAGAATATTCTCTTATTATGCTATATTGGTTTGGGGGGAGAATCAGTATTATACAACCCTCAGAAAATCAGTTGTGAAGTTTTCTTACCCCCTTGACTCAATGATGAAGCCATACAGGTCTGGTTTTTTCCCTGAAAAACTTAGTATTAAAGATTCAATTTATAAAAAAGATTGAATTTTGTTAATAATTATAGGACCATTCAAATTTTCTGACTTCTTTATTCAGTTTTTCAAGGTTATATAGAATTTTTTCACTTTAAATAAATTTTTAAAATTTTTTTGTAAAATAATTTTTAATATTCTCTTCTAATCCTTTAATGTCACTAACATGTGTAGTGAAGTCCCCCTTTCCCTCCCTAGTGTTTGGTTTTCTTTGTTGATCAGCCTGGGTAAAGGTCTGTCAATTTCATCACTAACTTCAAATAACCACACTTTTACTTTTGTTGTTGTTGTTGTTGTTGTTGTTGAAGTTTTTGCCTGGGTTTTTTTAAAACTGCCACCTCTGGTATATGGGGCTGGTGCCCTACTCCTTGAGCCACAGGCCCTGCCCCATGCTTTTACTTTAAAGATCTTATGTATTGCATGTTTGCATTTTATTTCATTATTTTATTTTTTCTTTATGTTTCCTTTGCTTTCTTTGTGTTCAATTTTTTGATTTGATTGTAAGAGATAGATGCTTTTATTAATTTCAAGGTTTCTTCTATTCTTTTCTTTTCTTTCTTTCTTTCTTTCTTTTTTTTTTTTTTTGAGACAGAATCTCACTATTTTGCCCTCGGTAGAATGCCATGGTGTCACGGCTTACAGCAACCTCCAACTCTTGGGCTTAAGTGATTCTCTTGCCTCAGTCTCCCAAGTAGGTAGAACTACAGGCACTTGCCACAATGCCCAGCTATTTTTTGGTTGCAGTTGTTTAGCTGGCCCAGGTCGGGTTTGAACCCACCACCCTTGGTGTATGTGGCTGGTGCCATAACCACTGTCCTACTGGCTCCAAGCCAGGTTTCTTCTATTCTAATAAATATACTTAAAACTAGTTTCTTTAAATTCAGCTTTATATATCACACAACCTTTAATATTTTATATATTGAATCATTTAGTTCAAAATATTTTCTAATTTTCATTTTGATTGCTTTGGACATGTGTATTAAAGTGTATTTAGAATATCAAAATACATGAAACTTTCTAATTATCTTTTAATGCTGGTCTTAGTTTAATTTCACTGTGGTAAGGATGTACTCAGTATGAATTCAATTAGTTGAAATTTATTGAAACTTGCCTTATGTTTCATATGTAGTCTATTTTTTAAAATGTTAAAAATGTTCTTGAAAAAAGTAATATTCTGCAATTTTATATATATTTCTGTAATTTTTTATATATTTGAATCAAGGAAAGTTTATTAAAGGATTTAAATATTTGACATTCCCGTTCCCTTTTATTGGCTCCTTGTTTTATCAGTTACTGAGAGGCACGTTAATATGTTTTATTATCATTGAAGTTTTGCATATTTTTCATTTGATTATTTCAAGTTTTGCTTGATATGTTTTGAAGCTGTATTAGACACATAAAATTTGACTTGTTCTTGGTTCATAGGATACTACACCATTATGAAGTATCTCTCTTTATTTCTTTCTTCTTTTTTTTTAACTTAAAATCCATTTCATCTGATATTAATATAGTCACATGAACTTTCTTTTAGTTAGTTTTTGTGGGTAATTTTTAAATTTTTTTTTAATTATTCTTTACTATTGTATTGCAGAAATTATTCCCTTAATCAGCATTTGTTATTACAATGTGATAATCTTTGCTTTATTGGTAACCTAAATTCATTTATATCCATTTACATATATTGTGTAGGACTTCTAAGGCTGATTCTAATATTTTACATGAATACACAAAAGAGCCAAATATAGTCAATCCCAAAACTGTCTTGAAGAAGAACAAAAAACCAGGGGACTTGTTCTACCAAATATCAAGACTTTCTATAAAACTACAGTAATTAAGATAGCTTGATAATATCACAAGAATAGACAGAGACCTGTGAAATAGAATAAAGTATCCATATATATATGGAAAAAAGTTAACACTACCAAGCCAGAAGGAATGAAAGGTCTCTTCAGTAAGTGGTCAACTGCAAAGTCACATTCAAACAAAACACCAACTTGACCTCTAGCTCAAATACAAATTTAACTCCAGATGAACTGCACATCTAAATGTTTAAGTCAAAAATAAAGCTTTTTTATGCAAACCAGCTTTTTTAGTGTTTGTGTACTTAATCTGCGGTCCAGGACAGCTCTTATTCTTCCAGTGGGCATAGAAAAATAAAAAAGTTGGACACTCCTGCAAAAATTAATGATAAGATAAAAGATTGATAAATTGTACTACATTAAAATGTTACTTTTAATTATCTAAAGCCACTGTTAAAAGCATGAAAAGATATTTCAATACATGAAAACAACACTAGAATCAATAAAAAATAGCTCAAATTAGTAAAAGATAATATGAAGACAGACAAAGACTTGAATCATTACTTCAAAAATGGTGCATATATTTACCATAAGGACATTTGCACTAGACTATTTATCATAGTTCAATTTACAAGCACCAAAATGTGGAAACAATCTAAATGTCCACCAATCCAGGAATGGATTAATAAGCTGTGGTGTATGTATACCCTGGAATACTGTTCAGCCATTAAAAAGATAGAGACTTTAAATCTTGTTTATTAACCTGAATTAAGTTGAAACAAATTCTCCTTGGTAAAGTATTACAAGAATGGAGAAGCAGGAATCCAATGTATTTAATTCTTATATGAAGCCAGTAGATGACCTAATATATACCTTCATAAGAGAAACTACAATAAATTCAA
Source organism: Perodicticus potto (assembly GCA_963574655.1). Lineage (NCBI taxonomy): Eukaryota > Metazoa > Chordata > Mammalia > Primates > Lorisidae > Perodicticus > Perodicticus potto. Next base: position 27,898 of record CAUYRH010119490.1, read on the forward strand.
GGTGGGGGGCAGGGGAACAAGGGAAATGGGAGGGGAGGAAGAAGGGGGATGAGGATTACGTTGCATGGCACACCTCGTGGAGGAGGGATACAATTATAAGAGGTACTTTACCTAATAAATGCAATCAGTATAAACTAATTCTTTGTATGCTCAATGAACCCCAAACAATAAAAAACAACAACAACCAAAAAAAAAAAACAAAAATGGTGCAAACACTTGATCAACAACTAGGTGAAGAACTGCTTTACCTTATTAGTGTTCTGACAAATCAAAACTATGACATAGTACTACACAGCAAAGACAATGGCTAACATTTTAAAAGACAGAATATCAAGTGCTGAAAGAATATGGAACAATGGAAACAGTCTTGTGCTACTGGCAGGAGTACAGAATCTAACAACCACTATAGACAAGTGTCATTTACAAAAATTAAACCCATGCATATTTCAGGATTCAGAAATATATACAACAAAAATGTGGGTATAAATGCTCCAAGAAACACAAATAAAATGCTGATTATAGTATTGTGCATAATAGCCCCCAAATTGGAAAGATTTCCTTTATCCATCAAAAGTAGAATATGTAAGGAAACCATGGTACTTTCCCAAAACTTATTTTTATGTAATGGAGTGCTAGGTAATAATAAAGATGAATAAGATGGGTAAATCTCACAAACATAATGCTGAACAAAATTAGACACAAAGAAATATATGAGTTTACATATATATAAAGTTTAAAAACAGGCAAATGAAAATATAGTGCTTAAAATCATGAAATTGTTTACTTTCAGATAAAAGAACAGGTTACTGGTTGGAAAGAGAATGTAGAGTCTTTAGAGATGCTGACATTATTCTCTTTTCACCTGGTTAATAGTTACACATGTTATCTCTATGTGATAATTTACTGAGTTGTACATTCAAGTTTTGTACAGTTTTCTGCATGTGTATTATATTTTGTAATATTAAAAGCGTTAAAAAAAAATTAAAAACCTGAAAGAAAAAGTGAAAAGTGAGTAAGCTCCCTAACATAAGAGAATAGGGAAACAAAGTCTGTATCTCAAGTCCATGTTCTTTCCACTGTATATGGTGCCTCTAAGAAACAAAGTTTTGCAGCAAGAAGAAGTTATATTCATTGAAGCTGAAAGACCCTCTGCAACATGCAAAGCGATATAGAGAAAATGCAGAAAAGGTTTAGTTGTCAGGATCAAAGATATTGTGGAATTTTGGAAGAATATGATGATCAGGAGGACGAACAAAGGAGATTGTGATAGAGACCTGACCCCCCATGCTGATGAACTATTATCAATTCCCTAGGGAGGAGGGATTAGTAGTTAAAATTCAACCCTCATTTAAATAATCATTTTAAAAATGTCTGCAATTAGTTTTATAAGTTTAATTTGATTGCATAAGTAAATCTGGTTATAATTTTAGCCATATTGTGATTCATGAGTCATTCTCAAAATAACTTCTTCTTTGTGTTGGAAATCACTAAAATGTTTAACCAAACAGATTAGGGAAGAAAAAGCAAAATCGGGGTGGATTTTATTGACAATTGAGTTACTACATTGATGATCATTGAGATTATTCAGATTGGGTCTGCCTGATTCTACCCACATGTCAGTGATGAAGAGTGGCAACTCAGCAACAAAGAAACATTCCTGGTCAACATTAGTGATGTCTAGTAAATCTTATGCGAGTAACAAGGATCAAGAGAAAAAGGGAACAGTCACTGTCACTCACTTCACATAGATAATAACACAATTCCTCAAATATAATAAGAGGGGCTAGTGTAATAGACTCTGAGATTATTACTGTGTTTATTGTTATATTAACTGTTTATCCAAAGCTATCATGGCTTGGAGAAATGTAAGTTACAAGATGTATCAGCCAATGAATGAAAGAAGGAAGACAATGAGGAAATATCTCAGCTGACTAAAAAATTCAAATAATATCCAATAATTTCCATGACACTAAAGTATGGAAAGTTACACATAATGATGGCTGTAAACACCTATGGCAAGAATCAGCTAGGTATTTAAAAATAAAGCTGATAATGAACAGAAAGAGGCGTAGTGGCCTAGCGGAAAGAGAAATCGCAAATGTCATATGTTGGAGAATTCAGGTATCTGTAAGTTTGATCATTGAAGTAGGACTATAGATATACAATATAACGAGAAAACAGTTTGAATTACATAGTAGGTATGAAAAATACTAGGTGTTGAAAATTCCGTGTCACACTGAAGGTTTGATAACACTGAAAGGAAGGTTGTTAAGTGCTTTATGTATAATTTCCCAATATAGTGTCCATAGTTTCGATATCAATTGTTATAAAGAAGGCTTAGTTCACAGTACAGGCCCAAAATCTTATTTACCTATCCTTGTTTCTGAAACTCATGTAAGCCCTGTTGTTTCATTTTCCTTTTCCTTTTCAGAATTTAAACTCCACGAGCCCTCGTGCTCCATTTTCTTTGTTGCTTGGTGTTCTTTCCTCCATTTGCTTTTTCATTTCCTCTTCCTTTACTCTGCTCGTTTTTTATGTTTTTAAATATCTTCCTTACTTTATTTTGTTTTAATAAAGAGATTTCGTACAATACTCTTTTCCAAAAATTGAGGTTTCTGCTAAGAAGTCAGTTGCACATCAGGTAGCATTAGCATGCTGGTAGGCGTTGATATCTAACTGTCCGAGAAGTAGCTCTCATTTGTAGCATTTGCTGATTTCTGTAGTGTATACACTCCTACCATGGTGTGTTCAATCTCCCAATGTGATGTCACTAACCTCAGATTTGAGTAAAAATGCACAGAATTAGTTTTCACAAGCCGTTTAGATCTGTTTCCAGCTTATTGCTGATAAATGTAACTTTTTTCATTGATAGTTCTTGTTTTCTTCTATTAGTTTCTGCTGTCTCCAAAAAAATCATATGCTGTTTTGTTGTTTTTATTGTTGTTTTACCTCAAATTGTCAGAAGCATCTGTTCAAAGCTTCTGTATTTTTCACAGAAAACCTAATTTCTTATGATATTCTGTTTCTGATCATATTCCATTCCAGCTTCATTATACAACTTTATTCCATTCAACACAGCCTCTTCTGTACCAAAAACAAAAGAAATAAACCCAAACAGAGCCATCCACAACCTTAAGAAGTCTTCATGTCTATCTGTGCTCTTCTACTGAGTGATGAATCTTTTCCTCAGATATTAGCTCTCCAAGTCTCATTATTATGTCAAGACCAAGATTAAATGTTACTTCCTCTCTTAAAATACTTCTCTATTACTATAGTTTAAAAAAATGGTCCTATGTTACATTTCCAAAGTGCTTTGATTATTTTACTTTTATTTGTATTAGAACTTTAGAGCACTAAATAGAAGCCCCACAAAGGCAATTTAATGAACAGATAGGAAAACTAATGTCATAACTCATTTGCTTTATCACAGAAGTGATTTCTTTCTTGGTAAATATGATCTATGACGTGTCCAGGCTCCTGGCCCACATAATATCTTTTGAAAAACCTAAAGACAAACAATACAGAAGATCTGTGTATTAGAGTTTTGAATTACCCAGGCAACTTCCACTTTTCATTTGACATTTAGTGAAACAGATAAAGAAACAAAAATATCCACTATCACTTTGGCCCTGCTTTGTTGAGTACAAGAAATGCAACATCACAGGCAATATCTGCACTGGAAAGCATTTTTCCAAAACGGTTTTCTTCTCTTTAGATTATCCATACATTCTCTCCAGTTGTGGAGAGGTTTTGAAGTCTAAAAGAAGACCATGGAAAAACATTATTCTGGCATATCATCCATTGCCCCTATATTCAATTCCCCTTCCCCTACTCATGAATTACAACTATTTAGGAGCTTGCAAGCTTTCCCAGATTCACACCCATTCCCCAAAGGACTAAATCTCAGTCATACATAATCTAAAGGATGAAAAAGACAGGAAAACAACTTTCTCACTCAAAATCCAACGCAAACAAACCCCCATGAGCAACTTGGACAATAGTATCTCAAGGTTCACCTCATGGGTGGTTGTCAACACTTAACTATAATCAATTCAAGAGACTTTTTCAGCAGCTTTAGAGAAAAACGTCATCTCTAAAAGATTATCAACAAACACAAACACTACGTTTAGCCACTGTTGGTGAAATCCAAGTCAAATGAAAGCAGCTGAGCATACTCCACAGGAGATGGCAGTTATTAAAAAGGAAGGGGGCGAGGAAGAAAGGAAGGGAAGGGGAGGGGAGGGGAGGGGAGAAAGGGGGCTGAGACGGGAGAGGCGGGGAGGGAAGAATAAAATTTCAGAAACCCC
>CAUYRH010119492.1:0-13844 GCA_963574655.1 Perodicticus potto
ATGTTTGGAGACAATGTTTTAAGAATCCAGCATGGCTCTGGCTTTGGGATTGAGTTCAATGCTACAGATGCATTAAGATGTGTAAACAACTATCAAGGAATGCTTAAAGTAGCCTGTGCTGAAGAATGGCAGGAAAGCAGGTGAGAATCCATTCACTTGTAGGTTAAACAAAAAGAAGAGTTGGAAGAAATATCCAGTAACAATATACATGTGTGTTTTATTAGAATGAAGGACTAGTATTTTTATTGAAGTTTATATTTGTATCATTCTAGACCATTTTTCTCAGCCATTAAGTGGAGAGAAATAACCCCTCTACATACTTACTGAGTTAAATTGAATTACAATTTAAGTTTACTTTTTAAAACTTTACTTTTACTTTTAGTCCTTAGGGGAGAGACAATACTTTTTTTTTAGAGACAGAGTCTCACCCTGTCACCCTCAGTAGAGTGCTGTGGCATTACAGCTCACAGCAACCTCCAGCTCTTGGGCTCAGGCGATTTTCTTGCCTTAGCCTCCCAAGTAGCTGGGACCACAGGCGCCCACCACAACACCCGGCTATTTTTTTGTTGTTGTTGTTGTTGTTGTTGCAGTTTGGCCGGGGCCGGGTTCAAACCTGCCACCCTCGGTATGTGGGACCGGCGCCCTACCCACTGAGCCACAGGCGAGAGACAATACTTTGTACTTAATGTTCTTTTTTAAAGAAAATGTTTACTTATTATTTGTATTGAATATTTGAGGAGCATTGAAATTAAAAAAACGTGTATTTTCTTTGGTAATCAAATCAGCAATTATTTACTTTGTGCCTGTTATGTACTAGGTACCTTGGAGGATACAAAGAAGTATAAGCCTTTAAACCATGCCCTCAGACAGTGTACAGACTATTTGGAAAGACTACATCAGCACATGACAAGTTAAATAACAGTAAATGTGCAGAAAAACTGTAAGAAAAATCTTGTACTAGTGAATTATGACAAGTGTGTGTATTTAGTAGGATATCTTATATTATTTGTAGAATGTGGTATATGAATACAGACAGTCTATATTCTGCATCACTGAATCTGATCCTTCTCATTTTGGTATTTGAGGACGGAGGGCGAACACTCCAAGGAGGTTATTAAACCCTATGATTGGACCTATACAACAGATTATAAGGGAACATTACTTGGAGAATCTCTTAAGTTAAAGGTAAATGTTATTTTTGCTTCTGTGAGTCATGAATTGTCTTGACATTCTCAGCAATAGAATTTTCTGGTAATGGATTACGTTTTTGCCACTATTTTCATTGTCCTCATTTTCTATTGTGGCAGGCTTCACAACCTAAATGGGAGGGGATTTTGCTTGTTGATTTATCAGCAGAAAATGAAAGAGGTCATAATGGAACAATAATTTTAAAAGTGTTGTTGGTAGCAAAGGCCATCTGCTTCATTGTTAACATTATCACCTTTAGGAAGCATTAAAATGTTTGTCCTTGGTAATGTATTAGGTGTTTAAGACAGAACCTGCTAGCTAGTAGTTTATAAATTTACGGATGAACAAATATGTAGACAAACAGAACTTCTGGTCAATGTTAAGCTTGTACCTTGCCTACACTGAGTATGAACCTGGTATGACTTTAGGCAAGTTACTTAATTGAGTCTCAGTTTTATCAGTAAATTGAGTAGACAGAAATATCTACTTCATAGTAGAGTTTTTTTTGGGAGGGGGTCACTATTTATTTATATCATACATTCCACATCCCTGATTCTCTCCAGTCAGAAATTCTTTGAAACAATGCCATCAGCCTTTGCCAATCAGAGAATGGAATCATCTGATTTGCCCATCCTGTGAATGGCCCACAGATAGCATAGGTTTAAACTGGCCATTAAATCTACTGGTAACCTTGTCAACCTCAGCCATGTTCATCTGGATGGATGCATGGTCCTTAGCACTAATGATGCGGTTGCTGGAGGAGCAATTCCGCGGCACATATAGGTCCACGAACTTCCCGGCGTTGTTCTGCATGTCAAGGCCGGACCTGCTGTCACTGGGACACGTGAAGGCCAGAGTTTTTTCTTTTTTGTAGGGACAGAGTCTCACTTTATCGCCCTTGGTAGAGTTCTGTGGCGTCACACAGTTCACAGCAACCTCTAACCCCTGGGCTTAGGCGATTCTCTTGCCTCAGACTCCTGAGTAGCTGGGACTACAGGCGCCCGCCACAACGCCCGGCTATTTTTCTGTTTTGCAGTTCGGCCAAGGCCAGGTTTGAACCCGCCACCTTGGTATATGAGGCCAGCGCCCTACCCAATAAACCACAGGCACCGCCCGAGTTTTTTTTTTTTTTTTTCAGAGACAGAGTTTTACTTTCTTGTCCTCCATAGAATGCTGTGGCGTCACAGCTCACAGCAACCAGCTCTTGGGCTTAGGCAATTTTCTTGCCTCACCCTCACAAGTAACTGGCACTACAGGCACCCGCCATAATGCCCATCTATCTTTTTGTTGCAAGTTGGCCGGGGCTGGATTTGAACCTGCCACCCTCAGTGTATGGGGTTGGTGCCCTACTCAGAGCCACAGGCACCTCCCCACAGTAGAGTTTTGATAGGAAATACTTCATGGAAAGTTCTCAACAAATTATAAAGTTCTATATTAATGTTAAGTGGCATCTTTGTAAGCCTCTCTTAAGAAGAGATTAACTTCATGGTAAATGACACTAAGAATGTGGAATTGATAGGTCTTATATTGGGAGCTTAGCTAATTTTGAAATCCTATAGTATGACAGAAATAAAGCAAATCTGACATAGGATGTTTATCTCAGACAATTACAGAGAATGAAATTATTTCACCATAAACTATTTATAGTAGAACCTCTATAAGTTGACCACTCACGGGACTGTAAAAAACTAGTCAACATACAGAGGTGGACAACATAAGAAACTCCACCTACTGTACTGATATGTACGTGTGGTACATGTCCAGTCTATGAAAATTAGGTCAACTTGAGGTGGTCAACTATGGAGGTTCTTACTATATTAGAAATAACTATTGGGGTCAGGTGCAGTGGCTCATGCTTGTAATCCTAGCACTCTAGGAGGATGAGGTGGGTAGATTGCTTGAACTCAGGAGTTTGAGACCAGCCTGAACAAGAGTAAAACTCTGTCTCTACTGAAAATAGAAAAACTAGCTGGGCTTTGTGGTAGGCTCCTGTAGTACCAGCTACTTGGGAGGCTGAGGCAAGAGGATTGCTTGAACCTAGGAGTTTTTTTTTTGTTTGTTTGTTTTTTTGAGACAGAGCCTCAAGCTGTCACCCTGGATAGAGTGCTGTGGCATTACAGCTCACAGCAACCTCCGATTCCTGGACTCAAGCGAGTCTCCTGCCTCCGCCTCCCAAGTAGCTGGGACTATAGGCGCCCGCCACAACGCCCGGCCATTTTTTGGTTGCAGCCATCATTGTTGTTTGGCAGGCCGGGGCTGGATTCGAACCTGCCAGCTCAGGTGTACGTGGCTGGCGCCTTAGCCCATTGAGCCACAGGCGCCGAGCCTGAACCTAGGAGTTTGAAGTTGCTGTGAACTACATTGATGTAACAGCACTCTACCCAGGGTGGGAATAAAAAAATAAAAGTAAATGACTATTAGAGACCCTATATCATATCATATGTTGGTGCTTAGAAATGTTAAAAAGATAGGGTTGTATGGTCTCCTTTTCTCTACAGGAACTTTTGAGTTTTGGAAAGATAGAAGTTCATGGTAGGAACTTAATTATTATCTTTAGTTTCTGCCTTTCCTACATTTCAAGGTTTAACTATTTTTCTATGCTTCTAGTATACATAAAAAATGTAGTTTTTAAGGAAATGTGTATTTCAGCAGTATTTCTTGAGCTCTTACTACTTGACAGGCACTACTCTTAGAAGCTGTGACTCCAACAGAGAACAGACAAAGATTCCTCCTTTATGGTCTAATGGGAGAGCAAGGTTATTTCAGGCCCTTACAGTACTTATTGATTAGTGTTCTCCTCCCTCCTCTCTTCTGATTGAAAAGCTTTGCAGAGCACATAGCCTTTGGCTATTTCTTTGTAAAGAGTGAGGAAGTGGGGACTTGTTTTAACCTCATGCAATAATGATGATTTACTTTGTGGGCTGACTTAGGAAAAGCCTGAGGAATAAGAACCACAGTAGCAGAAACCGGGTATGAGTAGTAGGAGGTGAAAAGCATTTGTTCAGTACTCTCTTGTTGACACTTAAGCCTACAGTGTAACTTGTTCTAAGGTATTGCTGATAAATGTCAATGGGATCACCCACTCACTTGGTGGTAATGAGCGCACGCATTGGCAGAACACAGACCAGGTTTCAAATCCCAGCTCCATCATTTGCCAGCTTAGGAAAGCAATTTCATCTTAGTAAGCCTTGCTTCTCTCTTTGGTAAACTGGAGATAATAGCAGCTGTGAGTTGGAAATAAGATTATGTATGCAGAGGCCAGGGACAGTGGCTCACATCTGTAATCCTAGCATTCTGGGAGGCCAAGGCAGGTGGATTGCCTAAGGTCACAGGTTTGAGACCAGCCTGAGCCAGAGCAAGACCTTGTCTCTAAAAATAGCCGAGTGTTGTGGCCGGTGCCTGTAGTTCCAGTTGTTTGGGAGGCTGAGGCAAGAGAATGTCTTGAGCCCAAGAGTTTAGGTTGTTGTGAGCTCTGATGCCACAGCACTCTACCGGGGGCAACAAAGTCAAAAAAAAAAAAAAGATTATGTATGCAAAGTGTTTAGCATAGTGTCTATAACCCAGGACGATCTCAATAAATGGCAGTTGTTATTATTACTGTAACAGTATCATATCTCAAATGTCAGGGGAACTAAGTTAATATTATTGAAATGCCAAGATTAAAAGTAGATGTATTGGGTCGGCACTTGTAGCTCAGCGGCTAGGGGCTGGCAGGTTTGAACCTGGCCCAGGCCTGCCAAACAACAATGACAACTACAACAAAAAAATAGCCAGGTATTATGGCAGGCACCTGTAGTCCCAGCTACCTGGGAGGCTGAGGCAAGAGAATCACTTAAGCCCCAAGAGTTTAAGGTCGCTGTGAGCTGAGCTGCCACGGCACTGTATTGAGGGTGACAGCTTGAAACTCTGTCTCAAAATAAATAAATAAATAAATAAAAATAGATGGCTCGGCGCCTATGGCTCAAGTGGCTAAGGCTCCAGCTACATACACCTGAGCTGGCGGGTTCGAATCCAGCCCAGGCTCGCCAAACAACAATGACAGCTGCGACCAAAAAATAGCCAGGTGTTGTGGTGGGCACCTGTGGTCCCAGCTTCTTGGGAGGCAGAGGCAAGAGAATCGCTTGAGCCCAGGAGTTGGAGGTTGCTGTGAGCTGTGATGCCACGGCACTCTACCCAGGGTGACAGCTTGAGGCTCTGTCTCAAGGAAAAAAATAGATGTATTATATGTGGTATTTAATTATTGCAACACAAGACAGGCCTAATCATTTTAATCTCTGGATTCTATAAGGACTTTGTATGTCCTATATTATTTAGTTGGTTCTAACTTAGGATGTCTAGGCTCCTAATATGCCTTTATTATTTATTTGTTATTCATTTTTTTATTTTTATTTTTTTTTAGGTAAAGTCCCTCTTATAATCATGTTCTGCCCCCAAAAAGTGTGGCGCACACCAAGACCCCACCCTCCTCGCTCCTTCCCTCTCTGTGCTTCTCCTTTCCCCCACCCCTCCCTCATTCTTTCTCTCTCTGCTCTCCCCTTCTCCCCCCATCATGTCATTAATTGTCATTAATTGTTATTAATTGTCCTCATATCAAAATTGAGTACATGGGATTCATGCTTCTCCATTCTTGTGATGCTTTACTAAGATATTTATTTATTTTTTATTCTTGGGGATTCATTGAGGGAACAAGAAACCAGGTTACTCTGATTGTATTTGTTAGGTAGAGTCCCTCTTACAATTGTTTCTTGCCTCCAGCCTTTTTAATTAATTAATTAATTAATTAATTAATTAATTTTTAGAGACAAGATTCTCACTTTGTTGCCTTCGGTAGAATGCTGTGGCGTCACAGCTCACAGCAACCTCCAGCTCTTGGGCTTAGGCGATTCTCTTGCCTCAGCCTCCCAAGTAGCTGGGACTACAGGCGTCCACCACGATGCCTGGCTATTTTTTTGTTGCAGTTTGGCCAGGGCTCAGTATACGGGGCCGGCACCCTACTCACTGAGTCCCAGGCACTGCCTTAAAAATGTATTTTCTTAGCACAAAACAGCTTTTAACTTCTATTATGGTAGGAGCTCATCACACTGACTGACTTTCAGTTAATTAATTTTCTCATAGTCAAAACAGAGCACTCGATTTTAATCTGACTTCTGTGAAAAATGATAAATTTTTATTTCCTTTTTGTGAAGCTATAATATGAGATGTCTGTAATATCTTCATTTTTTCAGCATGGAGGGATATTCTGGTCTTTGATGTCTATCAACAACACCTAAATTTAGAACTGTGAGCATTGGCTGTACAAGAAAGATTGATAGGCAAAACTACTTTCCTGTGTTTCTGTAGTTCCTTAAAATTTTTTTGTACATGCTTCTTCTTAAATTATTTTTCCTTTAGGTTGTACCTACAACAGATCATATAGATACAGAGAAATTGAAAGCCAGAGAACAGATTAAGTTTTTTGAAGAAGTTCTTCTGTTTGAGGATGAACTTCATGATCATGGAGTTTCAAGCCTGAGTGTGAAAATTGTGAGTATTATGATTTTTATTTAAAATTAATGTCTGTCTTCTACTTCTAGTATTGGGCACAAATACAAGAATTGAATCACATTGAGTCATGTACAATTTCACTTGGGTCTGAGTACATCTTATTGAAAATCACAGAATCTTAGTATATTGTTAAAACTTTAGCAATGCTTTTTACTTGGAGACAGAGTCTCATGTTGCCCTTGGTAGAGTGCTGTGGCATCACAGGTCACAGCAACCTCAAACTCTTGGGCTTAAGCAATTCTCTTGCCTCAGCCTCCCAAGTAACTGGGACTACAGGCATCCGCCACAATGCCTGGCTATTTTTTTGTTGTGGTTGTCATTGTTGTTTAGTAGGCCCGGGCTGGGTCAAACCTGCCAGCCTCGGTGTATGTGGCTGGATCCCTAACCACTGAGTTATGGGTGCCGAACCTAGCAAAGCCTTTTTTGATAGACCAGCCTAGCCACTTTGTAGTTTATTTGCTTATTATTATTATTATTTTTGTTTTTTTACAGTTTTTGGCCAGGGCTGGGTTTGAACCCACCACCTCTGGCATATGGGGCCAGTGCCCTACTCACTGAGCCATAGGCGACACCCTATTTGCTTATTATTTAACTTGAATGAAGATTTTGGCTTAATTTTCACATTTTGGATTAAAAATGATGTTAGTAGGCTCTGCATACAGCAAGGTGGATGTCATTTTAAAAAAGTAAACCACGTGTCAGGATTTCAGTGCGTTATTAAACTACCACTTCAATTTTCAGCGTAGAAATAGAAAGCAGAAATGACCCCTATCAGTAGGCCCTGGAGGACAAATGACTTCCATTAGCAGTGTTATTGGTGGAACATGCTTAAAAGAAATAAATAGCTACTAGCAGTTATCCATATTTGTTTACCACTAGGTTGTGGTTTAGTTTCTAACATTTTCCAGAAAAACCTCAACTGAAACTCTTTACTATCAATATCATTGGCAATATGAAATAGTATCTAATTGGTTGGACTGAATAGAGCATTCTGTAAGGCCTTTTGGCTTTGTTTAATGTAAAGTGAATAAAAGTGAGTAGTGACAAAGAACTAGGCTATCCTTTCATCTTCATTTTATTAGTTTTGACATTTATTGTCAGTATTACCGTTTCTTAAAATGAACATTATAATTTTCATATGACTTGGACATGATTTAAGTCTTTTAAACTTCAATATCTTATGACCTAGAAAAAAAATTTTTCTATTATAAGAAACTGAAGCCACAATGTTAAATAATTTACACAAGGTTCTGAGGCAAGTTGAAGCTAGGACAAAGAACCTCCAGTTCAGGGATTTTTATATACTGTGAATTCAGCCATCTTCCAATGCTTTTTAAAAAAATAAATTTTTCGATGTCAACATGTTAGGAAAGCCCACTCTGGAGGGTTTTGCACTGTTTTTAGCATTTTACACCTAATCTTTGAAACAGCACTTATGAGACAGACATCATAATCACAAGCATGAGCTTCAAAGAGGGATAGAGAACAAAACTGAGAATTTTGCAAGTGCCTCATATTATCTGCTGGTTGGAGACTGGAAAAAGACCTTGGATTTACGCGATAGTGAGTCTTTATAGAAGTTAGGAAAGGCAAGAGATGGAAGCATTCTTCTTACTGGCAAGTCTTAGAAACTCAACAGAAGAAATGACATGTGGGATTAGATCATCTGCTCTCTAGACCAACATCCCATTTCTGATGGTGGTCCCCAGGGCCCATTGCGGCTTGCACTGTAACTGCCTTCTGTGACATTCCCTGTGAAGACAAAAGCTTTGCGCAAACATAACTCCTTTAAAAGCACAAGGTGTTCAGGCATACATGGGTTAAATGACTTAAACAAGTTCACTCAGGATTATGATTGGCAAAGGCCAAGCCACTGAAAAATATAAGGTCAGGCAATGTTATAGACATCTCCTATAAGTTAGGAAAATAGTGGAGACTTCATTGACTGTAAATTGAAAGTAAATGATATCAATGATATTCTGCTATAACTAAACAACAGTCTTTTATAAGAACAACTTCTGGGTAAGTTACTAGTATATTAATAGAGTAGGGTGAGGGAGGAATCTATATATATTTTTTCTAACTTGAGAAGATACTAGAAAGGAAATATTCACATAAAAGCAAAAACTTTGTGCCCAGTGTACCACAGATATCTGTGTATGAAATAATTTTCCTATAAATTAAAAATTATTAGAACCAAAAAATGTTTTTCTTTTAGCAAAGTAATAAAATATTTGATTTTCATTAAAATATTAATGTACTTTTATTTTTCAGAGAGTAATGCCTTCTAGTTTTTTCCTGCTGTTGCGGTTTTTCTTGAGAATTGATGGAGTACTTATCAGAATGAATGACACGAGACTTTACCATGAGGTACCTATTCTCATTTAGTAAACATATCATGATATTGGGCCTATTTATGTTGTTTCACTGTTAATTTGTGAATGTGAAATTAAATAATACTTATGTGACAGTCTTTTTAATCTTTAAGTTTGGATGTTTCAGATTCACTGTAACTGCATGCTGTTATTGAAACATTACGATTCCTTTTCCAAAAGCTCTGGTAGCTGAAACTATTTTTTTCCTTTCTTTTTTTTTTTTTTTGTTTTTGAGTGAGACTCTGTCTCACTCTGGGTAGTACCCTGGCATCATCATAGTTCACAGCAACTCCAAACTCTTAGGCTCAAGTGATCCTCTTGCCTCAGCCTCCCGAGTAGCTGGGACCACAGAGGCCCACCAGGACGCCTAGATAGTTTTTCTAATTTTAGTAGACACAGTGTCTCACTCTTGCTCAGGCTGGCTCCAACTCCTGAGCTCAGATAATCTGCCCACCTTGGTCTCTCAGAGTACTAGGATTACAAGCATGAGCCACCAAGCTCCACCTCCTGAAAATGTTTTCTAAAAAACACTCCTTAGTGGGGGAGGGATCTGATGCTTTTGAAAGAATTTTCTGTGTACTTAATCTGTATTTAAGAAAACTGTTCTTTAACTCACCTTTGTTTATAGTGTATGTTGTTTATATATGTCCCGATGTTAGGAATACCAATCACATGGCCTCCTCAAATTTGTATTATGTAATTATTTTGATAGTTGTTCTAAGTTTGAAAGGTCCATGTTCCATCTGAAGGAACTGTTAACATGCAAGGTTTTTAAAAAATGCTTGAAAACGGGCAGGTGGGGAGAGGAGTGTGTGCTTAAATTGAGTTATAAAAATTCCTCTGATATCTTTATAGTAGCCTGTCCTTTCTGAATTTTTAACTTTAGATTTGTGATCCTGTAGGATGAGGAATTGGAGACCACCAGTATTAGTTACAGTAGTCATAATAATGTTTAACTCTCTTGACACCCCTGTGAAATCAATCTTGTTATTATCTCTGTTTTATAGCTGAGATAACCAAAGTAAGGAAAGATTAAGTAACTTGTCCATGTTACACAGTCATTAGGTGGCAGAACTAGAATTTTGAACCCAGTAGTATAGGGTTGGATTGGTGTTTTCCCAAATCCTTCACATCATGATGGTTTTCTTCTTGAAATAACATTATGAGTGTGACAGACCATTTTTCTTTCTAAAAGTGGTGACAAAGTGCTAAAAGTAGGTTACCTTTGCCTCTCAGAAATGATGAAATCTAAATACAGCAACTTCCAACTCCTGGGCTTAAGCGATTCTCTTGTCTCAGCCTCCTGAGTAGATGGGACTATAGGCTTCTGCCACAACACCCGGCTATTTTTTTGTTTTGCAGTTTGGCCAGGGCTGGGTTTGAGATTTGTACCCTTGTAACATTCTGAAATAAAAAACTAAACAAATAAATATGGGCAGCACCTGTGGCTCATCGACCCCATATACCGAAGGTGGCGGGTTCAAACCCAACCTCAGCCAAACTGCAAAAACAGAAAAATAGCCGGGCATTGTGGCGGGCACCTGTAGTCCCAGCTACTTGGGAGGCTGAGGCCAGAGAATCGCCTAAGCCCAGGAATTGGAGGTTCCTGTGAGCTGTGTGATGCCACGGCACTCTACTGAGGGGGATAAAGTGAGACTCTGTCTCTACAAAAAAAAAAAAAAAAAAACTAAAATAAATAAAAATAAAAACTGTTTAACTAAACATTACTGTCTATGTCCTAAAAATACTCTTTCATACAATAATCTACAAATGTTCACCAGGCAATTGGCCAGAGTTGTATGTACATGAATATTCTCTGCAATATTGTTTATTTATTTATTTATTCATTAGAGACAGTCTCACTTTATCACCCTCGGTAGAGTGCCATGGCGTCACAGCTCCTGGGCTTAGACGATTCTCTTGTCTCAGCTTCCTGAGTAGATGGGACTACAGGCTTCTGCCACAACACCCAGCTATTTTTTTGTTGCAGTTTGGCTGGGGCCGGGTTTGAACCCACCACCCTCCGTATATGGGGCCGGCGCCCTACCCACTGAGCTACAATCACCACCCAATTCACTACAATATTGTTTATAATAGCAGAAAAGAAAGAAGGAGCTTAATGTCCATTATATGGGTATTATTTTTTATACCTATGGAATAGAAAAATATACAGTCATTGGTAGATAATTATATTTGACCAGTTTGGAAAGATGTTTGTCTCTGTTGAATTTTAAAAAGTGACCATGAATCTAATAAGATTCTGGGCTGGGGGTGATGGCTTACACCTATAATTCAAGCACCCTGGAGCCTGAGGTAGGAGGATACCTTGAGTGCAGGAGTTTGAGGCTAGCCTAAACAAAAGCAAGGACTCTTTCAATAAAACAGAAAAAATTAGTCAGATGTGGTGGCGCATGCCTATAGTCATAGCTGTTAGGGAGGCTGAAGCAGGAGGATCATGTGAGCCTAGGAGACTGAGGTTGCTGTGAACTAGGCTGACACCATGGCACTCTAGCCTGGGCAACAGAGCAAGACTCTATCTCAAAAAAGGTTATTTGTAAAAATTTCTAAATATTAAACATAATGTTATTGATAAGAGCTGTGACTGCTGATGATTTATACTATCTTCCTTATAATTTATATTATTTGAGTTTTTTACAGTAAGTGCTAATCTATCTTTTGGAACATAATAGTAGCTACAGTTATGTAAGTAAATGATAACATAGCTAAAGGAAAAGATAGAATTCCAAGCTTGAAGTAGTTTTTGTTTTTGTTTTTTTTGCAGTTCGGCAGAGGCCGGGTTTGGACCCGCCACCTTCAGTATATGGGGCTGGCGCCCTACTCGATGAGCCATAGGTGCCGTCCTTGTTTTAGTTTTTTGACATATGACCTCACTCTGTTGTCTGAGCTACTAGAGTGCAGTGGCCTTGTCAGAGCTTACTGTAACCTCAAACTCTTGGACTCAAGTAGTCCTCCTGCTTCAGCCTCTGAATAGCTGGAATAACAGGTGCACGCTACCACACCTGGCTAATTTTTCTGTTTTTTGTAGAGACAGAGGTCTCAGTGTGTTTCTCAGGCTGGTCTTAAACTCTTGGCCTCAAGTGATCCGCCTGCTTTTGTCTCCCAAAGTGTTGAGATAACAGGCATGAACCACCTTGCTCACTCTAAACTTGAAGTAACATTAAAATCTCTTGCATATTTCACATATATATACTTTCAGAGTAAAACCTTTGTTTATGTTTCTTTTACATGGTAATTATGAAATCTGTTCACATATACCTCTATTACTATAATTTATAAAGATTGGAAATAATAATTCAGAATTCTTGATGAGAGCTAAATAGGAGTTATCTCAGTTTAGAACAACATGTTGTAGTCATACTTCATGGTGCTTTCACAACCTGTTCTACAATGTAGGCAGACTGTTTAATAGAAAGGATTTTGTAAATTAATATAAATAAATTCATTGCAACTGTTTTTATTTGTAAATACAGGCTGATAAGACCTACATGTTACGAGAATATACATCACGAGAGAGCAAAATTTCTAACTTAATGGTAAGTGTTTAAATTTCAGTTTTTAGAAATTGAATTTTCTTTTTTCTTTTTTTTTTTTTTTTTTTTGTAGAGACAGAGTCTCACTTTATCACCCTCGGTAGATTGCCGTGGCGTCACACAGCTCACAGCAACCTCCAACTCCTGGGCTTAGGTGATTCTCTTGTCTCAGCCTCCTGAGTAGCTGGGACTACAGGCGCCCGTCACAACGCCCGGCTATTTTTCTGTTTTTGCAGTTTGGCCAAGGCCGGGTTTGAACCCGCCACCTTCGGTATATGGGGCCGGTGCCCTATCGATGAGCCACAGGCACCGCCCTGAATTTTATTTTTTCATGTTAAGTTATCCTCTAACCCTATTTACCTAAATGTATATCTCTAAACTCATTCATTCACCTAGTGGGACTCCCTGATATAAAAGCTAATGTAGTATAACATTTCTGAGCTTACCACAAATACAAGAACACTTAGAGGTGTTAAATGTCTCAGCCATCACTCACTCTAATTTGCACATTTTATTCTGAAGAAATTGACACCGAGAGGTGTAGCTTACCCCTCGTTGCATAGCTGGTTGGCAGTGGAACTGTAACTGGAATCTATTAGATATTCCTTCCACTTATCACCCTGCCACCCTATGATTTCTTTCTACACAGTCTCTTTTCTTCCTAAAATATGCTGATTCTGTTTCATGTCTTAGTTGTTTTGGCATAATTCTCCTTTAATTTTTGCTCTCTTGGGACTTGTGAAAAGTTTCCTTAGAGTTTAGGATTCTATAATGAGTTGCTTAAAAAGTGATACCTTCCTACAAACTTGACAGATATTTTTGTTACCCCTAGTTCTTATTTCTGTCTAGGTATAGAGTATACTTGAGTTAGAAAAATTACTGAGATTCTATAGTAGATCACATAGTAGGCTTTAACTCATAGTAGTGTTTTCAGGTTATAAAACCAACAAGGCAAGGGATTGAATTAAGATGTATTAAATTATTAGGACATTTATGGGAAGATTATAAATTATATAACACTGATCTTTGATATAAATCATTTAGCAGCAAAGTAGAATGATTCAGTAACAGAATGTATTGTTATTTCTAGGAGCACTTCATGATGCTGCACCTGATATTGATATTGGCATGCTTTATGCTGCTTGAAGCAAGACGTTATCTTTCTTTTTTTTTTTTTTTTTTTTTT
>CAUYRH010119495.1:0-49974 GCA_963574655.1 Perodicticus potto
GGATTAGTACACCGGCCCCACATGCCCAGGGGGCAGGTTTAAACCCCCCCCTGGCCAAAAAACTGCAAAAAAAAAAAAAAAAAAAAAAAAAGTCACAGCTCCTTCCCTACTGCCCTCCAGAGACCCGCTTCCTAGCACGTCACACACCTGCGGGGTGCTGGCGCTCCCTGAAGTGCTTCCTGCTGGTGTTCATCACCCCCATGCACACCAGGAGGGCCCTTGTCCCTCAGCCCATATTTGGGGGTGCGCACATCCCTGCCTTATGCCCAGCTGACAGCACCACACCTAGTTCTTCGTCCAGCTCTCCTGGGACTTGCTTCAGGCCACTCTAAGGCTGTTTTAGCCAATGTGTCAGGGCAGGGGCCCATCCCATGGCCTCAGAAAGTGGTCCTCCTGCCGTGTGGCTGTGGCACAGGGGTGGGAGCGAGGCTGGGCCGTGGTGTGGGGTCCCGAAGGTGGAACATCCCAGACCGCACCAGGTTGGGGTGCCCAGCTGAGGCGAGGGAACTTCATTCTATTGGCAAAAGGGAGACTTTGATGGTTTGGCAGGGACAGTGTGACATCCCCTAGGGGTGACGCCCGTGCTTCAAAGAGCAGATGTAACACGTCAGGTCTGCGCTTCTAATGTGCTCACAGCTACGTCAGCTCTGACAGCCTCAGAGTGAGCTCCCTGGAGGAGCAGTTCCAGGAGGACTTCGTGTCCATCAACCACCTTTTGCCAGACGACAAGGTGACTGCCTTGCACCACTCCGTGTATGTGAGGTGAGTCCTCGGGTGATTCTGTGATTGGTATTGGTCACTTGCTGGACGTGGGAGGCTGGAGAGGCACAACCTGGCCACAAGAGGCCCTGGAGAGCCTGCCACACTGTCCCTTGGGCACTCGGTGTCCGCAGGGACCAGGATGCGGAGAATACGGGTGAATCTGCATGCAAATGACACCATATGTGTTTCTATTACATTATCTCTTGCAACTTTTGTCCTTGGCTAAATGAAGTTTGGGAACACTAAACAGCCCATCACACACACCGCTTCACTCTTACTTGTGTGTTTGGCAGTGATTGTGTGTCCTCACTCTTGTGGTTTGCTTTTTCTTAAAATATAGGCCAAACTCTAATCAATATTTAAGAGTGAGAAGAATAGACTTTATTTTTTTTTTTTACTCCAAGATTAGGTAAAAAAAGAACGTTGCTCCATAGGCCTCAGATTTTTTAATAGAACCTACTTTTTCCCCCCCGCTTTAGGGAGGAATGTGCCTCGGGTCACGTGGTTACCTTAAAGTGCACAGGTGAGAGTTTGAGAGACACAGAAATCAAATCAAACAGAAGCAAGGGCTTGCCCAGATGCCCGTTCCCCCTCCTCCCGCAGCCCCTATCAAGGACTGCTCTGAGTCCCTTCCTCCCAGGCTCCCAGTAGGAACTCGGCGCACCCCACCTGACTGGGGAGGGGGCAGCGTCAGCCTCCCCTAACAGGTGAGGGAGACAGCAGCCAGGACCAAGGTCCCAACATCCGATCTCTCCTTCACTTTCTCCTTAAGTGTGTCCAGGCCTGGGCCTCTGGACACTGCCCCTGTTCCCGGTGGAGGGAGGGCAGAGTTCACGAGGAGGGGCTCAGGTCTGCAGAAGTCAGGGAGGCGCCATCAGTACCTGTGGTGATGAGGAGCTGGCTGACACTCTGTGTGTTGTCATCACCAGGGGCAGGCGTGGGTGCTGTCAGTGCCAGCCACTGTGGGCCGCTCAGCCTACTCTTTGCTCTGATGGCCTCTTCCCACTGTACCCTCTGCCATGCCATGAGTTCCCCTTTGAGTCTGTGCCACCACTGCCCCAGAGTGCCCCGTTGCAGTGCTTTCCTTAGACTACCAAGAGCTCTGGGCAGGTGGCAGTGACACTGGGGAGAGAGAAACAGGTCGCCCAGGAAAGCCTGTGGGGGCCACCTGCAAGCCCTTGCTCTCCCTCCGCAGTCTGTGGTCTAAGAAGAGGCTACAGCTCCCGCATCGTCGGTGGGAACGAGTCCATACTGTCGCAGTGGCCCTGGCAGGTCAGTCTTCAGTTCCAGGGGTACCACCTGTGCGGAGGCTCTGTCATCACCCCACTGTGGATCGTCACCGCTGCACACTGTGTTTACGAGTGAGTGCCCTTGAACTTGACCTCGCAGGCACAGCTACTGCACTGTGGGTGGGCATAGCAGATCTGTCACCACCAAGTGACATCTGAGAGAAGGGGCTGCCCCTCTCCCCGAGGCCTGTCACATCAACTGGTAGTGACTGGTGACTCTAAACTCATTTTAAGGATTTTAGATCCGTAGTTCATACAGAAAAGTGTGGACTAAAGAGAAAAATTGAGCTTTTAAAGAATTAAATTTGGTTTTATTCAGAATCTTACTGAAAACTACAGCCTGGACGGGGCCTGCAGAGCAGTGCTGTCAGACTGGCTGGCTCCGTGTGCCCCCCCAGCTCACACGTGGGCTGTGCAGGCTCCACACGTGCAGATCATGTCTGAAACGTGTCTGGTTATAAGGTAGCTGAGGTACATCTGTGGTCAGCCCCAGATGCACAGTCACCAGCCCCGTCTGACATTACCTCACCTGTAGAAAATGGTGAGGCTGAGCTCAGCCACCTTCAAAGCACGCAGGGATTCCAGCAGGAGAATCCACGTCCCGTTTTGTCTCCAGAGCATTTTCCCAGAGAGCTGCACCTGCTCAGGGTCAGGGCTTCTGTGAGCTCATGCAGGCCGGCAGAGTGAGCAGACGTGGATCTTAGACTCACAGGAGGTAGGGGAGGAGGAAGGAGGCTCTCAGGCAGGGGTCCGTCAAATGAGAGGACCTGTCCTTCTCGCAGCTGCTTACAGCAGGCTAGGCCGTGGCTGAGACAGGGTGAGGTGGTACAGGTGGGCTGGCGGGGGCCTCTTCTTATGCCCGCAGGAGCTTAGAGTGCAGGAAAACACAGTGAGGATCTCCACTCACCATGGCGCACCCTCTTACCTTTACCTCTTTCTGTGTTGGTTGCTGTTTGATGGGGATGGGCCCTCCCAGACTCCCCCCTGCAGTTCTCTAACATCAAGAAGACTTTGGAGGGGGGAGAGTGAGGCCTATCCAAGAGATACATGGGTGTGGGTCTGTGTTTCTGAGAGCACAGGAGCCAGGGTCTGATGTCCAGCATGGACGGGCAAGGCGATGGGGCCGTATTCCACACTCCCAGGACACCTTGGTTGTCCTCCCCGTGGTTGATGGCTGAGTTCCCAGCGCTTGCCTCTTGCCTGTCTCGTTTCAGCCTATACCTCCCCAAGTCATGGACCATCCAGGTGGGCCTCGTGTCCTTGCTGGACAGCCCAGCCCCTTCCCACTTGGTGGAGAAAATCATCTACCACAGCAAGTACAAGCCAAAGAGGCTGGGCAATGACATCGCCCTCATGAAGCTGGCCGGGCCACTCACATTCAACGGTATGCCTGGGTTTCCATGTGGTTCTGCCACTTTTCATTTGTTTTAAGAGAGTTGGTGATTGCTTGTTGAAGCATTTTTATGATGGCTGCTTTAAAATCCTTGCCAGATAATTCTAACATCTGGTCCTTGTCGGTGTTGGCATTTATTCAATATCTTTTCTCATTGAAGTTGTCATTTTCTTGGTTCTTACATGGTAAGTAATTTTCAATTGTATCCTGGAGTATTTGGGTGTTATGTTAGCAGATACTGAGTCCTATATAAAAGTTCAGTGTCAGCAGATGGCCATCCTGTATTTTTTATTAATTGATTAATTAATTTTTGGACAGAGTCTCATTTTGTCACCCTGGGTAGAGTGCTATGACATCATAGCTCGCAGCAAACTAAACTCTTGGGCTTGAGCAATCCTCTTGCCTCAGCCTACCAAGTAGCAGGCGCTACAGGCATGCACCACCATGCCTGCCTAGTTTTTCTGTTTTCAGTAGAGACGAGCTCTCCCTCTTGCTCAGGCTGGTCTTGAACTTCTGAGCTCAAGCAATCTACTGGCCTTGTGGCCTCCTAGAGTGCTGGGATTACAGGTGTGAGCCACCACACTAGCCTACCCTGCTTAGAGTCAGTTCATAGATCCTGGCCTAGTTTGTTGGCTGTGCTTGCAATGAGAATTTAATTTTAGCCTTTGGGGTTCTGTTTTGGTCCTGCCAGCTTCTTCCTGCTGTTGCCCCCTGGGGACTTCCTCAGGCCAAACTTCCTGGTGCCTCTAGGTGCTAGAAGAGTCACTGCCTCTAGGGGGAAGAACATGTCCCTGCCCAGTGCATGCTGTTGTGGGGTCTCCCTGCCAACGCCAGCCACCTGCCTGCTGTCTCCAGGTGAAGGGCAAAGTCTTGGTCGTGGCTGGGAAACAGCTTCCAGGCTAGTAGCTGGCAGTGGCTGTAAATTGCTAGCAGCCCTGGCTCCCTGGAAGTACTAGGAAAGTTCTCTCCCTGCCAGTGGCTGTGTTCAGCAGGCTCAAAATGGCCTTATTTCTAGAAACTGTCAAGTCCTGTTCTCTAGATGTTACAAAACCACCAGAAAAGCCACACCTCATTGCACCTTCAAACATTTTGTAGATACAAACAAAGCATTCTGAACCTCCTCTTAAATAAATTAGTTTCCTTTTCCTTCCCAAGGAAGATAGACAGCTTGGAAAACAGGAGGGCACAATAAATATGGCGAATTCTCCTCTTACTGGAGCAGAATCCTGGCACGAGACCGGCCACAGGCTCAGTCTGGCAGAGTCATCAGAGGTTTATCACAATGACACATGTAACATTTCTAGAGGAACAGAGAACTCTCCGCGGTGGGGCGAGTGTGCGAGCTGTTATTAATGATGTTTGATTATAGGAAAGGAGGTGCCAGCTCTTGCACCTTGATGAAAACTAAAATGAGTCCTTTTATTCCTTCTCCACCTCTCAGTCACTGTCCTACCCAGAAAAGCTTAGCGCTGCAGGACGGGCCTGTGGCACTCGCATGATGCTCTGTCTTTGGGGGAGGTGCATGGGACCCAGCCCCCTGCATAGGCAAACCTGCCACCTATAGGTGCGTCAGCAGGGACAGGAACACTCACGGAGCCACATTCTGTAAAGCAACGCAAAGACCCGCAGTCTAGACGCCACTGGCCAAGTCTGACCTGTGGCCCATCTGGGCAAACACAGTTTTGCTGGGATATGTGCGCCTGTCGCCTGGGCCGCTTCCTACTCTGATGGCAGAGGGGCAGAGGCCGTGAAGCCTGCGAGGCCCTTTCCAAGACACTGGCATCCATCTAGACTCCCTCTGTTTGTGGGCCGAGGGCTGTTCTTCAGTTTCCAGGGTCGGGAGGCAGGTGGGCGAGGGCCCTGCTATGCACTCACTGCCTTCAAACCTGGGCTGGCCTTTCCTTGGGAGGTAGTTTGTAGTCCTCAGAGATGCAAACACTGATAATCCCTCAAGCTCCCACTTCAGTTGAGTTGAGTTCTTATTTCCCTTTAAACAGAGGTGATCCAGCCCGTCTGCCTGCCCAACTCGGAGGAGAGTTTCCCTGATGGGAAAGTGTGCTGGACGTCAGGATGGGGGGCCACTGAGGATGGAGGTCAGTGGCCTGAGCCTAAGAGCCCAGATCCCAGGGGAAGGGCCTCCTATGTCCCAATGTGAGGTGCCCTTGGGGAGCCCAGGCTTCCCAGCCAGGGTGCGTGTCAGCTGTTCGCGCACCGGCAGTGTTTGTGGGTCATGCACTGTGGCTCCATTGTCCCAGGACAGTGTGGAATTGCAGACCTTCTCAAGAAGGAGTTAGGCCATCACCAACATGCCTGGGGCTTCTCTGTCCTCCCTGCCCTGCTGGCTGCCTGCCCGAGCTCTCTTCAGAAGGCAAGATGCGTGCCTATGAAAGACTTTTTCCTTTCGGGACTTTGGGAGATGTGTCCCATGAAAATCAAATAGGAAAAGCAACCAATGGGATGTTGCTGCTGTGACCATAACAGAAATTGTTATGTTAACAAGAACAGGTGCATAGGAGGCCTGTGCCGCCCCTTCGTCAGGGTGCGCACAGATGCCGGGATGCTGAGGTTTTTGTGTCAGTGGGAGAGTCTTAGTCCTGTGGCTGCCGTAACAAGTTATGGTGCCTCAAACCCATGGAGATTTATTCTCTCATGTTCCAGAGGCCAAAAGTCTAAGGTCAAGGTTTCTGCAGGGGTGGCTTCATCAAAGGCTCTCAGGGAGAATCACTGTTCCAGATCCAGCTCCTGGTGGCTCCAGTGGTCCTTGGCGGGCAGATCTGTCACTCCAGTCTCAATCTCCATCTTCATGTGGTTTCCCCTCTTCTCTCTGTGTCTCAAATTTCCCCTGTTTGTCTTATAAAGACAGTAGTCATTGGCTTTAGGGCCCACCCTAAGTGCAGGGTGATGTGATCTTGAGGTCCCTGCCTTAACTGCACAGCAGGGCAGGTTATACTCAGCAGTGGTGCATAGGCACATCTGGGAGACCCACTTCCAGGATAGGAAGTGCAGTATTTTTCTCCTGAGACACATTAATTGAGCCTGCCCGTTCTGAAGACACTCAGTGGCTCAGCCAGATGCTTGGGGCTGCAGGGCCCAGCTTGCCACACTCTCACCAATACCTACACGGTGCCCACCCTGGCTCAGGGGACACGCAGCTTGTAGTTTGAAGCTCACACGCTCTGCCAAGGCCAGTTCTGTGCCACTGCGGCTGGCCCAGGGTTTTGTGGTGGGAGGCAGAGAAAGTGACCTGCACTCCCTACCCCCTCATGGCGAGTGCTCACAAGGTCTTGTCAGAGACCACCCTGCCCACCGTCATCCTAACTTGGGTAGGGGAGGGGGCTGGGCCCTTTCTCCCGGGAGGTGTGGACTGTCTGCAGGCGTCTCTTCTCTCTAGCATCTGCTCTATCCCCACGGAAGGTCCCACAGCCCCTCTGTCTGTCTGCGTGGGGTTTGTCCTCATGGCTGGGCTCCTTCCAGCGGCTCAGGGCAGAGTCTGCACCTGCCCTTCCAGTTCCTGGGCCAGGCTCTCTGACGTGTGGGCCAGCACAGTGTCCTCCCATCCCCTCCGACTCTGGGCTCTGCTTCTGTCATCTCATCTCTGTCTCTGGCTCTTCGGGGAGCCCTGTGGTCTGCTGGGGTCCACTCACAAAGCTGGACCCTCTCCCCGTCTCAGGTCTGTCCTCTGTCACACCTGCAGGTGTGAGGAACATAGTCACAGGTCCCAGGACTGGGAGGTGGATGTCTTTGTCGGGACACTTTTCTGCCGGCCACCCCCAGGCACTCTGGGATGCTGAGGACGTGGCCTTCATGAGCCTCAGCTTCCCTCTGTCACCAGGGTTGTTCTGACAGCTGAATGCTGGTGTAGGTCAGGCCCCTAGCCTCACAGCCCACTCCACCGGCACCTTAGGAAAGCCAGTGGCAGAGTAGCCCACACAGCTGCTGTGAGGGACAGAGTGCCATGCCGTGGACAGCCCTAGCCTGTGTGTCCCTGGTGGGGCCTGGCCAACCCCAACATTGTGTCATTCATGTAGGGTGGCACTCTGCTGGTCCCTTTGCCCCTGGTCTTCAGCACATGCCCTCTGTGACCTGAGCTGGGCACTCTTCTCACTGCACATTCCCCCTCACCCCACCGCTGCTTCCAAGCAGGTGACGCCTCCCCTGTCCTGAACCACGCGGCAGTGCCTCTGATTTCCAACAAGATCTGCAACCACAGGGAGGTGTATGGTGGCATCATCTCCCCATCCATGCTCTGTGCAGGCTACCTGAAGGGTGGCGTGGACAGCTGCCAGGTAAGGGGCCCACGGGGACCTGTAGGACTCATGGGGTGGGTGAGGCTGTGCATGTTGACTGGCCCTTAGGACAGGCCATTGCCAGTATGTCCCTGTGACTGGACGAAAAGTAAATTTACAGGGTGTGGGAAGAAATTTGCTCAAGATATCGGTCCCTTTCCTACCCAGCTGAGGCCAGTGTTTACCCAGCGTCCCTCCTCTGAGATGCAGAACAGGGGTGGGGTCCTGCACTCTCCCCTCCTGGCCTGATGCTCAGTTTGCAGGGATCCTGCCAGGGTGCGGAGGAAAGCCCAGGCATTTGGGCCTCTGGGGGCCACAGGGGGAAGGGCCCCATCATTACCCAACACTAGAGGTGCTCCCATCGCCCAGGCAGCCAGCCCCTCTCGAGCCCAGGGGCTCAGCGTCTAGAACCTGGTAGGAGACACAGCTGGAGGGACAAGCCCAGAGGGGATGGGGGAGCCTCATGCCTGGGAGTGCCAGCATCTGGAAGGCTGGTGGACACAAAAACAAAGCCATCCTTGAGCCCCGATTTCCCTCCCGTAACCTGGGTCGTTCACTGTGACATTGTTGGGGAAGTCCTGCTGCCCCAATAGCAGCCTATGTGGCAGTGGCAGTCCCCTGACTCTGCTCCCCTACTGCCCCCAGGGAGACAGTGGGGGGCCCCTGGTGTGTCAAGAGAGGAGGGTGTGGAAGTTGGTGGGAGCGACCAGCTTTGGCATCGGCTGCGCCGAGGTGAACAAGCCTGGTGTCTATACCCGCATCACCTCCTTCCTGGACTGGATCCACGAGCAGATGGAGGTGGGTGTGCGCCCTCCCCAGCTCGTGCTGTCCTTGGCACTCGACTGCCAGCGTCCTCTAAGTGTGCCCCTGGTCGCACAGAGAGTGACGGCTTTGTGGGGTTGGTGGGCAGCGATTTGGTGATTCCTGGTGTCAGATACTTGGGCTAGGTGAGTGCAGCTAATGCATGCCATGGCCCTGGCCATGTGGCCCAGGCACCCAGAAGAGGCTGGATGGGAGGGATGCACCAGCCTCTCCAAGCAGGGAGAGGAGGAGGCAGCCAAAGAGGGGGCTCCCGTGGGGATAGGATGCACTGGGTGTGCCTGTGTGTGTGAAGATAGGGTGAGTGGGAGCTGAGATAGTGGACGGGGGAACCGGTGGGTAAGGACCCTGCACACCTGCTGAGTAACTGCAGGGGTGGAGGTAGAGCATCTCCAGTTGGGAGGCCTGGGAGGCTGTGCTGCAGGGGGCTACCTGGAGGGGTCTTGCAGGGCCCTAGTCAGTAAGGCTGGCCTGGCAGGACCTGGGCAGGCAGGGGAGCCCTGGGATAGTAGGAGATCCCTGGGCACCAGGGGAAGGGAGCGAGTGCTACAGCCCAGCAGAGTCCTGAGCAAGAGCCGGTGGGTGCAGAAGGGCAGGTGGTAACACTCAGCTCGGGAGCAACAGGAAGCCTCTGGAGGGGGACCCGGCCACTGAGGCAGCCTCCAGGGGTACCTTCTACCTTCCTCTCGGGCACTCGGCAAACATTTGCTGCATTGTCCTCTAGCTGAGTCTCACATCAGTCCTTGGAGCAATTCCAAACACGGCCAGGTCTTCACTTAATGTCACCGATGGGTTCTTGGAAGCCTTGACTTTATGAGCAAATCGATGTACAGCAAGTCCTCAGATAATGTCCTTTCTTCCAACATAATTTTGTTATAACACAGAAGATAAAAAATTTGTTTCATCATACGTCATTTCTCTTAGAGTCAAAGTTTCCAAGAAGCTATCAAGAACATGGGGTGAGTTCCCGGGTGGAAGTGGGTGACTTGCCCCAGGCTGGGGTGGGGGGCGTGAGTCTTACCGATCCCCAGCCGAGCCCTGCAGGACTCTGCAGAGTGGCATCGGTGGGTCCCAAACTTGGCTGTTTCTTAAAATGGAAGATTCCAGTATTCTTCTCTGCAGTCAGACTGGGAAGACTGGGGGAGGACTCTGGTGATAGCGGTGCTGGGGGACTTCAGGGCGAACCTTCAGAAACACTGGCCTGTGCCATGTGGCTCCCAGGGGGGTTCCAGAAATAGTTTCCAGGGTCCTGGTGAAGCTGTGGCTGGAGGGTGTCCATGATGTGGTCCCTTTGGTGCCCAGGAGCCCACGCTCCCCACAGAGCCACCAGCAACCCCACGTCCGAGAGGGGCCCCCTTCCCAGGGTTCGCACCGCGGCTGCTCCACTTGAGCAGCAGAGTGAGGCCTTCCCGGGGCTCTGTGCCTTGGGGGGCCTTGTCCCGCATCCGCGCTGCTCAGCAGTGCCTCCGCTCCGTGCAGCTGTCGTCCCTGCCTCTACTAGGGACACAATGCTGAGACCTGGAGAGTTCACGTGTGGGCAGTGATGGATGGTGCAGAGGCGTTGCCAGTTGGGGGCTTTCCACACCTGTCTGGGGCCTGACAGAGCTGGCAGCCTCCCAATCAGATGCCACCTGTGCCCAGGTGGAGAACAGCCTGACATCCAGGGCAAACTCAGGGGCCCACTCAGTGGTCGTGTTGGAGAGATGGCGGGAGTGCTAGGAACAATGTCACCTCTCTTTCCATTTTAGAGGGACCTGAAAACTTGAACAGTGAGCGACAAGGCACCACCTTGGGTTCCTGCAGTGACAGAGACAGCTTGGTCCTCCCAGGACCCCTCGTGGGAATGTGGCCTTGAGCAGACAGCTTTCAGGTTCCACTTTCTGGTGGCAGCAGCAGCAGAGCCAGAGGAGGCGCCTCCCTCGCCCTGCACACCTGGCCCAGCCTGCTTCTGTTGCCACTGACCCTGACGGGCTACTGGACCCTGGGCTAACATGACCTTGGTGCTTCTTTCTTACCTTCAGTAAGAACAGAAGCAGGAGCCTACCAGGTGCCACCTTTCCCAACTGTTCGTTTGGCTTTTTCCCCAGGGGACCATGCGAATCCCTGGGAGATGTGAGGCCATCCCATGGCAAGCACCCAGCAACCACCTGGGGAAAGAGGTGCCGCCCTGATGCAGGAGTGTGGGGGTCGTAGGTGTAGCCCTCCCATGTCTCCACCCCTAGGGACCAGAACAAACCCACATCTGCCTCCAAAATAGTCTTATGTGTGGGGAATTACTCTGTGAATGATTAGTTCTCAGGTGTCTTGTCATTATTCCTTTGTAGCATTCTGTGCTTGACATATTATTGTCTCTTGCTTCCAAAGAATGTGCAGTCTCTTGACTCCCCCTTATTGGAAGGTGCGCCGACTGCTCCTGCAAGTTCAAATCCTAGGCTGAATTCCAGAAGCTCTGTGGCTTGGAGATCTCTTACACATGGTGGATCTGGCATTTTTCTGTCAGGACAGGTTTCTCAATAGATTAGAATTAACTCATATTCTACCCCAAGACTCAAAAGGTGAGTAAGAAAAGACAAAGCACTGGGCAAAGACAGGACCACCACGTCCCATTCCCAACCAGTGGGCACTGCAGGCAGGTAGGGTGGAGGTCACAGGTCAGCGCAGACCAAAGGCTTCCCAGCCTCTGCACACCTGCAGGACTGAAGGCCCCTCCCAGTTGACCACCCATCTCTGGTCACATAGGTCACAGAGGAGAGTGTCTTGCTGAGAGGTCATTGGCCATTGTGCTGTCACAAATCAATTTATCAGAATATGAATCAGTTGTTTCCTGTGGCAACAAGGGATAAGATTAGTGTGTTTAAGAGAGAGAGCAGACCTAGGTGTGGGCGTGGGGAGGGAGTGGCTCCCAGGAGCTGCTCTGGGATGGGGAGAGCTGAGGATACAGACAGGCAGGAGGACGCTGAGCAAACTGGCCGTGTGGCCCCTGGATTTGGAACCACCCTCCGTGTTGGAGTCAAGCCACCGATTTCTGTGCATGTCAGGAAAGGCAAGACCATTCCAAAGGGCTTTTCCCAGCCCTCCTTGAAAGTAGGCGTAGCTCACACACTGTGGACCCAAACCTTGAGAAGATGGACGTTTCCTATGCAGTCGCCCCAGAGACAAAGCAGGACAACGCGGTCCGCGGAAATGTACTCCTAGTGTGCTGTGGTTTTACCTTTCTCTAAGAAATGTTGACATCCTACAATCTTCTCTCACAAGGTCTTGGATGATACCAACAGATGGGGACTAATCACATGTCCCGCGTGCCCGGCACTGTGCCGTGACATTTCAGAAGCTTACCTGTTTCATTTTCACAACATCCCATGAAACAGGACTATGGTCATTCCCATTCTGTCAAGGAGGAAACTAGCGTGAAAAGCTAAGTGCTTTCTGTTGAGGCGCCTAAGGCAGCCCACACAAACCCTTTCCCTCCTCCCGTGCTCCTCCTAAGACAGAGAGAACTGTTTAACATAGCCTTCATGAAAATATTTCAGATTGTATATGAAGACAGCACGTTGTGCCCCATGATTGCACTAATGCACACAATTATGATTTAATAAAAATTAAAATAATAATAATAATAAAAGAAAAAAGACAAAGAGAAAGGATCTGGCTAGCTCCTGCCCCCAACCCTGCCCCCGGCTCTGGTCCAAAGATGCTAGCCTGACAAGGAGAATGTGCCCATCCCCCACTGCCCATATGAAAGTGGTCTCTAACTGCCCCCCACGTGCAGGCACCATCTTCCCACTGTCCAGGTGGGTCACCCTCCCTTTCAATAAACCTGGCCTGAACATCTCCTCAGCAGCCTCTTCTCCGAGCCCCACCATTTACACCTTTCACTTTTCCCACATCGCTCAGTGGGTCCTGACGTGGCCAGGGTTTGGCAGGGGACTTTGTCCAGTAGGAACAGAGGCAATGTGGGAGCTACATGATGGCATCTGACCTTAACAGGACCTTGTACCACCGGTTTGAACATGTCTGAGGCATATTAGTAATTCAAAGTCCCTATTAATGTTCCCACCCTTTAGGGAAATGTTTAGTCTCCATGGAGGCATTTGCGGGCTCAATGGCAGGTTGACAGGCTGAGCTTCTGCCATCTTGCTTTTTCTGGGTGGAGACAGTGTGGTGCCTGCCTCATTCTTGACACCAGACTGGAATGACAGCCAGGAGAGAAAACTGCGGCCAGAGCACCCTAACCTGCAGTCCCTCCCAGAGAAATAGCTAGAAGGTTAGAGGATGGGCAGAATCCCCACCTGCACCTAGTTGTCCAGGACTCAAGAGTCTCTCTTCTTCCAACCACCTCCAGGATTTGAATGGATTTATTTTAACAATATAACAATATTATACAATGTTTTAGGGAAAAAAGTGTTAAAAATTGGTCAACAACTTCAGTACTATAGTTGGCAGGAAAGTTTCGAATATTTGGCTCTCCTGATAAAAATGCTTCTAGCCCTAATCTGAGGACACCTGCCAAAGTGTGCAGCCTCCACTTCTTGGTGCCTGGGCAGTGAAGGAACAAACTTGGAACAAACTCGTCGGCCTCAGGCTCAGAGATCCTAGGTGCAGCTATTATAAAAGCTCCTACTGCAGACTGAGAGCTGTGTAAGTGATGATTCCCAACCTACCTGCTCTGGGGCTATGGACATGGCAAGAACCACAGCTCCGTTCAAATGGGCAGATGCAAATTGCTGGAGATGCCTCCAGCGATGAGGAGGCAGAAGGGACCCAGCTCTTGAGGGAGAAACAGCAGTGGCCACAAAGAATAAAGTTACTGCCACCTAAATCCTCAACAGCATGGACCTCAAAGCTCTCACACAGTCAGGTCTCCCCAGTGGACCATGCCTTCCCTGCCTGAGCCTGCTGCTGTCTCAGGCACCATAGGCTGTCATGCTAAGGGGTCAGGCAGTCTCAGTGTGTCGAGCCATGGCCTGGCTGGGCTCCACCCCAGGCAGCTTCTTGGGGTGTGCTGCTTTTCGGGTTCACTTGCCCCTTCTGCATTGCCTAACTGGTCTGAATTTTCCCTGAAATTCATGGAGGTGTGGAGAGAAGTCATCCTTTTCTTCAGACCCCATAGTAAGTATGTGTGCCCCTGTGTGCTGAGTGTGTGTGCATGCATCCTCGCGTGTGCACGTGTGTCCCTGTGTGTGTGTGCACCCTTGTGTGCACGTGTGTCCCCTTGTGTGTGTGCCCTCATGTGTGCACATATGCCCTGTGTGTGCCCGCATGTGCCCATGTGTGCACACCCTCGTATGTGCACCTCCTGTGTGCAAGTGCCCCATGTGTGCGCGTGTGCCCCTGTGTGTGTGTACCCTCAAGTGTGCGTGCCCCTGTGTGTGCATGTGTGCATATACACCTTCATGTGTGCACGTGTGCCCTTGTGTGTGTGTATGTGTGTATGTGTGTGTACCCTCAAGTGTGTGAGTGTGCCTCTGGGTGTGCACATGTGCCCCTGTGTGTGCCTGTGTGGTAGGGGACTGTGGGCCGGCTCACCGTGTGTGCCCATGTGGGAGGGGACTGTGGGCCGGCTCATCGTGTGTGTCCGTGTGGGAGGGGACTGCGGGCTGGCTCACCGTGTGTGCCTGTGTGGGAGGGGGACTAAGGGCCGGCTCACCGTGTGTGCCCGTGTGTGCCCGTGTGGGAGGGAACCGTGGGCCTGCTCACCGAGTGTGCCCGTGTGTGCCCATGTGGGAGGGGACCGCGGGCCAGCTCACTGTGTGTGCCCGTGTGGGAGGGGGACTGCGGGCCGGCTCACCGTGTGTGCCCGTGTGGGAGGGGAACAGGAGTGGCACGTTCCCCAGGACCAGAGCTCTGCTGGCTTGTCTTCCCCACTCTGAAGAAACCCAGAAACTTCCCGGGCTCGGCTGCTAGATGGCGGTCTGCGAGGCAGCCACTCCCTCCCACTCTTCCAGGCCTCTGCAGAGTTCCAGACTGGGTGCTAGTCCCCTCAGGTGTCCTCAAGCTTGTGGGTGTAAGGTGGCCTGGAGAACTGGGTCTGCTTCCTGCCAGGCCAGAGCCACTCTGGGAGTTGGAGGGGAGTGACAGGGTGGTGTTCCCTGAAAAGGGCCTCAAAGCTGGCACAGAAAATAGGCCAGATGGTGGCCAGGCCTCGGGCGGGGGTTGAGAGTCTAGAGTCTGCAGCCCACTTGGTCCCAAAGCAGGCAGGGGGTGTCTCTCGGAGAGTCAGTCCTTCTGTGGGCAGTTGTAAGAACAGTTCTGCAGCCCCCAGGGCTTCTGCAAGGCAAGTCCTTGGAGATGAGGTCTCCCCAGTGGGTGTAGTTAACCACCTCCTGGACTGGGGAGCATCCTCATATCCCCAAGAGAGGAGCCCATTGCAGCCACAGATGCAATAGATGGGAAGATGAATTTTTTTTTTTTTTTTTTGTAGAGACAGAGTCTCATTCTATCTCCCTCAGTAGAGTGCCGTGGCGTCACACAGCTCACAGCAACCTCCAACTCCTGGGCTTAGGATAGTCTCTTGCCTCAGCCTCCTGAGTAGCTGGGACTACAGGCGCCCACCACAACACCCGGCTATTTTTCTGTTTTGCAGTTCGGCCGAGGCTGGGTTTGATCCTGCCACCTTCGGTATATGGGGCTGGCGCCCTACTCGATGAGCCACAAGCCGCCCGGGAAGATGAAGTTTTAGTTATTTTTGGTTTACAAAGTCTTGAGTACTATGATTGCAGAAATGTTCCTATTGGACTAATACATTTCATTTTATGGAGATAATTGTAAACATAATCATATGAACTATCATAGAGGGATCCTCAAAATCTTGCCCAGTTTTCCCTAATAATAATATTTTGCAAAACTCTGGTACCGTGTCACAACCAGGACGCTGGCATTGACACAGTCCGCCGGTCTCAGACTCAGATCATCTGTGAGTTTGTATTGAGCTCTGTACAATCCTGTCACCTGTGTGGGTTCAAGTTCCCCAACTGCAATAAAGATACTCAATAATCCCACCATCAAAAGGAGCCTTCCTGCTGTCGTTTGTAAAACGTCCCTGCCTCCTCACCAAAGCTCAGCCCCTATCTCCGGCCATCACTCATCTGTTCTCCATTTTTGAAATAGTGTAATTTCAAAAATGTTATCTAACTGGAATCAGACAGGATGTAACCTTTTGAAAATGGCTTTTTAAACTTGAGGGTAATTTCTGGAGAGTTACCTGCCTTACAGTGAGTAGCAATCGTTTGCTTTTCTTTATTACTGAGTAGCGTTCCATGGTGTGGATCTACTACCGTGGGGCTCACCACCCACCTGCTCCAGCTTTGGCTACTACACATAAAGCTGTTACAAATATTTGCGTAAAAGTTTTTGTATGAACATAAGTTTTTATTTCTGTCAAATAAAAACCCAGGAGTGCAATCGCTGGGTGGTGCGATAATCGCATAATGAGATTTTTAAGAAACTGCCATGCTCTTCTCCAGAGTACCTCTGCCTTCTCCATTCCCGGCAGCATTGCCCGAGAGATGCAGTTTTCCCAATCCTCACCAGCATCCCGGGTTGTCACCCTTCCCCGCCCCACTCTGGGAGGCACGCCATCACAGCTTTAATTTGGATTTCCCTAGTGGCTGGACGTTGGCATCCTTCATGGCCTGTCTGCCATCTGTGTGTCTTTGTTGGTGAAATGTCTCTTCCTGGCTTTTGTCCATTTCCCAACTTGCTTTCTACTACTGAGTTTTGAGAGTTCTTTGTGTATTCTAGCCACATGTTCTCTGGCAGATACGTAGTTTATAAATATTTTCTCCCTGTCTGTAGCTTGTGTTTTCATCCTCTTCCACAGGTTTTCACAGAGCAAAAGCTTTCCATTTTGGTGAGGTCTAATTTATTAATTTTTCCTTTTATATATAGTGATTATCGCACCAAGTTGAAGAACTCAGCATGGTTCTGGGTCCCAAAGATATTTTCTTCCTCAAGTTTTATGGTTTTTACGTTTTACATTTAATTCTATGACCCATGTTGAGTTTTGTATAAGGTATGAGATTGAGGTCAAGGTTCATTTTCCTGCATATCGAGTCCAATTGCTCTAGCACCATTTGTTGAGATGTTATCTGTCGTCTACAAAATTATTTTTCCACCTTGCAGAAATCCACTGGGTGTATCTGTGTGCATGTGTTTCTGAGTAGAACAGGCCCCCACACTGTCTCTGTCACTGTGCCTGCACAGCGAGCCTGAGGACCAGGCACAGCGATTACTCCGCTCCCTTCTTCTCCAAGACAACTTGAGCTATTCCAGGGCCTGTGTCTGTCCAGGACATGCAATAAGCTTATTTATGTCTAAAAAATCCTTGCTGGGACTTTGGTGGGGATTGCACTAAACCTATGAATCAATTGGGGAGAGATGACACCTTTGCTACATTGCATTCCAATCCATAAACATGGTATGTCTCTGTTTATTAGAGACATTTGTGGTTGGGGAATTTGAACCTCCACATGTGACATCTTTGATTTCTTTCATTACAACTTTGTCACTTCCTACATACAGATCCTGTGCATGTTTTTTTGTAAGTACATGCCTAAGTATTCCATTTTTTGAGTGAATATAAATGATATTTGTGGGTTTTCCTTTTTTTTTCTTTTTTTGAGAAGAGTCTCTGTTTCCTTAGGTAGAATTCTCAGAGCAACCTCACACTCCAGGGCTCAAGTGATCCTCCTGCCTCAGCCTTGAAAGTAGTTGGGAACACAGGCACCTGCCATAACACCTGATTAGTTTTTTTTCTATTTTTTGTAGAGACAGGGTCTTGCTCTTGCTCAAGCTATTCTCAAGCTCCTGACTCCAAGTGATCCTCCTGCCTTGGCATGAGCCACCACAAATAGCCAGCATTTGTATTTTTAATGTTAGTTTCTGCATATCCATCGACAGTATATGCAAATACAGTTGGTTTTTGTGTGCTGATCTTTTACGCTATGACCCTGCTGAACTCTCTTACTTTTAGAGTTTTTTTTAAGTAGATTCTTTGAAATTTTATATATAAATGAGCATGCCATGTGCAGTTTTATTTCTTCTCTTTCCATCTGTATGCATTTTTATTTCTTTTACTTGACTTATCTTAGAGACTATAACATTTTAGACAATGTTCAATAAGAAGGAACATCCTTGTCTTATTCCCAACCTCAGGGACAAAACACTCAATCTTTCCCCATTAGATATGACATTGGCAGTAGGGGTTTGTGGACACTCCTATTCAAGTTGAGGGAACTCCCACCCATTACTAACTTGCTCAGAGTTGTTATCAGGAGTGGGTGTTAGATTCTGTCAGATACTTTTTCCACATCAGGTGATTTGATCATATGATTTTTCTACTTTTGTTTATTGATATAATGGGTTATATTATTGTCTAATGTTGAGCCAACCTTGCATAGCTAAAATAATCCCTCCTAGGTCATATGTATAATTCTTTTTACAGATTGTTTGCTAGTGTTTTAATGAAGAATTTTTCATCAATGTTTACGAGAAATATTGATCTGTTGTTTGTCTGGTTTTGTTATTATGGCCTCATAAAATGAATGGAGAATGAATAGAGATGTTCACTCCTATTCTGTA
The DNA here is from genome assembly GCA_963574655.1 of Perodicticus potto. Lineage (NCBI taxonomy): Eukaryota > Metazoa > Chordata > Mammalia > Primates > Lorisidae > Perodicticus > Perodicticus potto. Next base: position 18,129 of record CAUYRH010119495.1, read on the forward strand.
TTCTGGAAGACATTGTCTAAATTGGTGTTAATTCTTCTTTAAAAAACTGGACCCAGAACTTTCTCCCTTTGTTGGAGATTTTTAAGTATGAATTCAATTTTTTGATAGCTATTTATCAATCTAGTTATTTAGATTGTTTATTTGATCTAAATTGAGTTTTAGTTGTTTGGGTGTTTGAATTAGTTCATTTGTTCTCATTGTCAAGTTCATGAATATAAAGTTCTTCATAATTTTCCCTTATGACTCTTTAGATGTCTGCAGGGTCTGTAGCGATGTTCTCCGTTTCATTTCTGATGTTAATTCTTTGTGCCTTATCCCCTTTCATTTTTGTCAGTTTTGCTGTAGGTTGTTAATTATGTTGACTTTTCCCAAATAACCCACTGTCTCATTGAATTTTTTCCTATTGTTTTTCTATCTTCAATTTTATTGGTTTCTGCTCCTATTTTTATGATATCTATCTTTCTCTTTGCTTTGGGTTTATTCTGCTCTTGTTCTTCTAGTATTTTGAGGTAGGAATGAAAGTTATTGATTTGAGAACTTTTATCATTTTCCTCCTCAGCAGTGCTTCAGCTGAGCCCTACAAGTTTTGATGTGTTGTGTTTTTATTTTTATTCAGTTCTATGTATTTTAGAATTTCTTTTGAAGCTTCCATAGAGTATTTAGAAGCATGTTATTTAATTTCTACATCTTTAGAGATTTTTCTACTGTCTGTCAATGATTTCTAATTTGTATCCATTGTGGTCAGAGAACCCATTCTGTAAGATTTCAATTGTTTTAGATTTTGGAGTATTTGTTTAATAGCCACATGTGGCCCATTTGGTGGAGTCACACAGGCACTGGGAAAGTGTGTATCCTGCTGTTGTTAGGTGGAGTGTCCTGTTTGTTGATTTGTGGTTCAAATCCTTGGTATTCTTGCTGACTTCATATCTAGTGGTTTTAACAGTTGCTGTGAGGGGTCTTGAAGTCTCCAACTCTGTGGGCTTATCTATTTTTCCTTCAGCTCTGTTGGTTTTGTTTCATGTATTTTGAGGTTTTGTTATCTGGTGAGAATTAATACTTTTGAAATTTTTAAAATATAAAATAATTGTTGTGAAAGCCATGTAATGGTCATACAACTTCGAGAATATACACACCCTGTTTTTTGGTCTGAAGCACATTTAACTTCCTCATTGTGCTATCCTCAGGGCAGACTGGGAAAGGAAAGGCCAGGACCACACAGGTCCAGGTCTTGGAAACTTTCTACTTTAATTGGTGTTTAAAATATTTTTGCATCATCTCCTTATGTGGAAAAAGACTAAGGTGGACTTCCAAAGGAACTTTCTAAACATTGCATGAAGATGCTTTAGAACCAGGACATCCCTGCTGCAAAGCAAGAATTGCAGACTAGTGAGAAGACTCTAGACCCTCTGCCATGTGCAGTAAGGGTGACCATCATGTGGGGCCTGGGGACATTTCACCCAGAGCTTGGCAAATCCATAGTCACCTTCCCATTGAAGAACAAATGTGAGAATGCAGGGAAGAGAGAATTCTGTTAGAGGAGAAGCTTGAATGTCCTCTGATTTATGCTGTGGACACGAAGGCTACCATTTTGACACATCTTGGCAAGCAGCTGAACAGCACGGACTGTGGCTGTGTTCTGGCTGTGCCATCGTTCCCCTATGACAGCAGGTGCATGCCCCTGCAAGGTGCCTTAGTGGGTCTCAGGTGTGAGGAAGCCCTTGGAGGTGAGGTGGTGCCATCTTGGAGAAGGGACAGTGAATAAGGGGTGGGCTAAGAACCAGAGAGCCAGGCCTGGCCCACCTGAGTGATCACACGGCCCAGGCATTTTTCTTAATCTCTCCCCTTCCTGGACAGAGTCCTGCCCTCGGCTACATTTTGGAGTTCTTAGGATGAGACAGTAAGATTCATCTTAGGAGGAATTATTTGTTTGTTTGTGCATGAACTTCTGGTAGGAGGCCTAAGGATATAGGTATAAATGACTTTGCTTCATCCCCTACAGGTGTGAAGTTTGCACAGAGGGGAGGACTGGCCACTTCCTCAGACAGGTGGCCCAGTCCAGCACCTCTCTGACTTGTGTCACACCTGCTGTCAGCACCTCTGTCCTTCAAGGATACTTCACAGCAAGGACACGGAGACTAGATAAGGATGCCGATGAGATCAGACTTGCCCAGGAGGGAAAGTCCTTTACACATTTCCCACCAATGGACTGAGGCTGAGCTGCCTGTGGTCCAGAGTCCAACCCTCAGCAACTGTATTTAGAGAAAGGAAGTGGAAAGGGGAAGACAGGATTAAAAGTTATGAAATGGGAATGAGGGGCAATGAGAGCCTTCGGAGATGTCCAGTAAGCAGAAGTCCTCTAATTGGTCACTCTTGACTGGTTGTTGAACCAGCTGCCACTTTGGCAGCATCTTCACCGCGTCTTTCTCTCTGGGACTTACAAGGTGCATGTTGGGCCCAGGCCTAGAGCAGAACAGGGACTATTGAGCCCCGCCCTTGGGAAGCTCTGCTTATAGGTAATTTATTTGAAATTCTTCTTGTCCTTTGTAGAATGGAGACTTGCTTACCATCAGTCCAAGCCAGAGAGAACATCCTCACATCTGAAATAAAACGTTTTCCCACACAGTTATATTTTGAGTAAACATGACTTGACTGTCTTGGGGACCACACTGACAGGGTTCAGGCTGGGGATGGGGGCTGGATGGCCGGGGGTAGATGGCCTGGACATGGTGACCCTGGCCCTGGAGACTTTGGGCTGCCCCGCAGTGCTCACAGCCAGGGCAGGGCTGGTAGGGAGGCCTGAGGAGACAAGGCTGCAGCCTGTGCCCATGGAGGGAGGGACACAGAGTCATGGGGATGGGCGTGGCCCAGCCAGGGAGGTTGGGGGCTGAGCTCCCAGCACCTAGGCAGAAGTCAGCAGGTTTATCCCAGACTCACTTCTTGGGAGGACCCTGCTTGGGAGGACCCTGCTTGGGTCTGAGCCTGAGTGTCTGTGGGGGCAGTTTAAGTGACGGCAGCTTGGCAGAGTCAGAGAGGCTGGAAGGATGGCCTGGAATGAGGACTAGGTACCATGTCCCCATCTCTCCCTCCCAGTTTTAGACTCCTTGGAGGTCATGGTTAGGGCGTTTGGTGTTTGGAGCCTTGTCAATGGGAAGGCTTGCTGTGCTTGCCCCGCTGCTTTGACAGGAAGAGTAGGGACAGCTGTGGCAGCTGTGGAGAGGTTGGAGGGTGGGGGCCCCCACTACTGATGGGGCCTGGGTGTTCTGCTCCCCCTCGGGAGAGCCTGGTCTCTGTGTGAACTGAGCGGCCTCTGGGAGTTGTTGGTGGGGTGGCTGGGTGGCTCCCCTGACCCTGCGGTGAAATCTGCCAGATTACAGGCTGCTCACCCCATAACCTTAGACCTGTGTTTGACTTCAGGGAAGGTGTGAGGAAATGGGGCCCGGCACATGTGTCACAGGGCATGGCCTGTGGGGGACCCCCTCAAATTAAATGCCCTCCTCTGAATCCTGCCCAGTGACTCACAGGGAGTGGTGATGGGGAGCTCCTCTCTCTCTTTGAGAAAAGCAAAACCATTTATTTTTTAAATGGTAGCATTTTTCAATTTTAAAAGTTAATTATGTTCATTAGAGAAATACTTCAGTAAACCGAAAAGCAAAATCCAGGGAGAAAGAAGTAACTTAATCTCAGCAACCACTGACAACCACTGATTATGTTTTCTTTATTCTCTTTTTTTTTTTTTTTGCTGATTGGTTGGTAAACTTTGGTGTCCTGTTCTCTTCAATGTAACACTGTAGCATCGACATTTCCCATTTTATCAGATTCTACAGAAATATGGTAGTGAGGGTTCCATAATATTTCATTGTGCAGCTAAACGAACATTTGTTCATAATTCCCCCATTATTGGTAATTTATGTTGCCTACTTTTTTTATTTACTGTTAACCAAAATTTGTTTTGATGAACATCTCCATGCAAAATGATTTTTCTGTGTTTAGCATTCTTTCTTTAGGGCAACCCCAAAGTAGATTTACAGAGTCAAAGAGCCTTCTCTTTCTAAAAGTCCTGATACTACATCAAATCCACACAGATTAAGTAATAATAAAAAAAGAAATGGACTGATGTGTGGACATTGCTCTGTGTCAGGTATTATAAGTCATGGAAAGAGGATTTAAAGTATGTGGGAGGATGTGCAAAGGTTATATGAAACACCGTTTTATAATCCCTATTCCCAGATGTTGGTATCTGAGGGCAGTCCCAGAATCACCCCCATACAGAGAGACAACTGCACGTCAAGTTCTTTCTCCCTTTCCCTTGTTAACCAACATATGTGAACATCTATATTGCCGTCTCTCTCTCCTTTCTTCTCTTCCTTCCTTGGTTTTTTTTTCCTTTTTACCTATTCAAACAGTGCTACAAAGAACATCTTTGTCTGCGTTTCCTCTGCCTCAGTGTGAGTGTTTATCTGGAGCTGATACCAGGCCTGGGACCATGGAGTTGCTGGTGGTAAAATCCGCATAGCCTCAGCCTCATGGGACACAGACCATCTCTTGGCAGGTCCTTGCTCATTTGCGTTTCCACTTCCAAAGTCTCTCATTTGATCCCAGACATTTTGGCGAGAAGCCACCATAATCATTAGCATCACCCACCCCAGGCCTGCACCCCTACCCCACGGGGGTCCTGGGAAGGGTGAAGGGGGTAGCATCCCCCGTTCTGATCCAGGCTCCTCTCTGGGGCTGCCCAGATTTTTCTGCTAGGTCACAGGAGAGAAGGAAGTTGCTTTGTGCTCGGTCTTTCCTTGGAACCCAATCTCTCCCGAAGGACAACATTTCTCCTATTGTTCCTTCCTTCATTCAATTATTCAACAGCTACTTATCGGAAACCTTTCAAGGGCGCTATTCCAGCCTAGGGGCACCTCGTGCACAAAATAGACAAAGACTCCTGTCCCCATGGACCTCCCAGTCTGGGGGCTGCTGCAGAAATAACAAATGGAGTGAGTGAACTGCATTGTGCTCTGGAAGATCAGAAGGGCTACGAGAAGGGGCACGTAGAGCCGGTGGGGAAAAGGCTGGTGGTGTTGGAGGGGCCCTTGTTAAAATGGAATCTCGCAGGACTGGGGAGAGAGCCAGAGCTGAGACTCTGCAGAGAGGGACCGATCCCTGCAGGCACAGGCTCAGCGAGCCGGGCCACTTCATCAGTTTTCAATGTCAGCTCTTGTGTACAGTTTCATTATTAAAATAATTCCACACGCCAAAGAAACACAACCCCCTACCCTCACTTGGATACATAAGTAAACTTGCCCATGTGGTTCCTTCCATTAGGACGGGGAGGACTTGCAGGTTGTCAGGGTCCACACTGCCTGGGCAGGGCCCTGTGGACAGGCTGACTGTCCCAGGAAGGACCTGAGGGCGCTTTTGCTCACATCAAAATGCCAACATCATAGAACTCATGTAGAAAAGATGCCGCGTGGGCCACGCTCCCCAGTCAGGGGAGCAAGCCTGTCCCTCCCCAGTCAGCTTGTCCAGGCACCGCGCCCCTCCCCACCACCTTTAGATTCCCAAAATAGTTGAAATTGACTCTCGTGCCCATTTTAAAAGGACAAGATCAGGTGGATGGGCCTCATCGGCTCCCCTCCCCCTGAATGTCCACATCAGGGGACACTGTGAGCGGCGCTGTGATGACCTACTGTGCCTTTCCTGGCCACCCTATGAATCAGGTGTGTGGTGTGTGTAATGTTTACCTGGATTAAGAACACTCCCATGGGATAAGAGAGGGACTTTCTGAATCTCACATCGCTCAACCCTTGTTGTCGCTATCAGCAAATTTACCAGTTTCCCCGACAGGGTCGAGGAAACACCTTCCACTCAGTGGAGATTACTGGCAGGGAGGGCCTGGACCTCCTTAGGCAAATGTCAACTGAGGTCTTTGCGCAAACAGAGTATGAGGTATAAACTCGTGGGCTAGGGGGAGTCGCATCCTTGACCGTGGTCTCCTTCAGAGCAGAGAGGACGCTGAGGCCACTATGGAGCACAAGGCTATCTGCGCCCTGGTCCTGGTCTTCTCGCTGGCCCTCAGCATGCTGGCCGAGGGCCAGACAGGTAAGGCAAACCCCCTCCTGCTTCCGTCCAGGCAGGCAGGTGGGTGCAGGCCTCCGGGGCCACTGTCCCCAGCGAGGCCTTTGAAGGTCTACCCGTCTTACAGGAATAATGACAGCAAATGAAGGATAGCACAGGATGGCAGGGCCCACGGAGGCCTTGGACAGACGCTATGGGGAAGTCACTTCTGTGGGCTGGTGGCTGTCTTCCAGTGTCCACACTAAGATGTTAGGCTGCTCTTAATGTCATATTTTAAAGGGAAATTTTTGCTGGGGGTATAAGAATAGCGCTTCCGAATGTCCAAGCCAGGGGTCTACCCCCCAATGGTCCACAGGATATGCCCAACAGCCCGTCCCATTGGTAGCCTCCTGTGAGGAACTCTGCCATGGGTTCCCAGACTCCCCTGGGTCCCCTGGGCTTCATAATTTGGGGAGTCAAGACCACCCCCCGAGGGTGTGTGCCCATTGACACCAAGTCATCAAGTGGCTCAGAGGGCCCACATTCCTCCGGAGAGGGCAGGGGGGTCTCTACCCCTCCTCTGGACTTGTTCCCCATTCCTCCTTGGGCAACATGGGAACAAGTCCCTGCCTTACAGAGCTGTCAAGAAAATGCAATGTGTGGGTGCTCATGACAAGCGCTTTGTCAGCTACAAGGTGCTAAGTAACTTATTCACTATTGTTAATTACAGTTTCAAGGTTGGGGAAGAGGTGATGTCACTTCACCTAGGGCCCGTCCTGACGCTGGGGAGGGGGAGGAGGGATGGGCTGGGTGGCAGGCGGAGGGCAGTGTCAGGTGACAGCTGGGGACATCCCGAGCCCATGGCAGGGAGTGAGTGGACCTCAGAAGCCAAGGGAGGACATGAGGGTCCCCACTGCCGGCCCCTCCCGCTTGCTCAGTCCCCAGCTCTGCTGCTGTGGGTGCTCAAGGTGGTCATGGCAATCCCCACCCCCCCAGCACTCTGGGAAGGCTCACTCCGGTTTAGTGATCCTATTAGAACAGACATCTAGAAAACTATCATTACAGATGTAGCCCACAGGTGGAAATTATTTCCATTAGTTCCTTCATGTGACAAAAAGTGGGTGGGCCAGACAGTGCCTGGAGTGGCCAGAGCGCAGGGGCTGGAAATCCCTTTCTGGGGGGAGCAGCGGCAGGAGGGAGCAAGCGGCCCGGCAAGGCTGCCCTCCCCTCTGCTCGACTTCTCCCACCACCCCGGCCACCCTGGGCTTTGGCAGTGACCGCCTTCCCTTTAGGATGGGAGGCAGACCCCGGGAGGGGTCTCCAAGAAGCCACCCAGCCAGTAGGAAATGGGCCTACATCTTTCCCGTAATGCCAGGAACTCTTTCTTCAAAGAAAACTGAGGCCACCAGGTGCCAAAGCAGACGCAGAGAGCAGCCCCCTGGACTCCCTGCCAGGACGTCCTGGCCAGTTCCTCCCCCTCATGCCCCAGAGACAGAGACAGGGAAGGTGCTCCAGGCTCCTCCTCTGTGACCTGCTGCAGCCTCTTAGCCCCCAGATCACAGCTTAACTGTTTTTACATCAGGACACTAGGACTGTGTCTCCCTCCGAGTCCTGTGGACTTCATATCAGCCTCGCCAGGCGGTGGTATTTATATCAGCCTCGCCAGGTGGTGGCTGATTTCACTGAAGAAGGAGGCTGGATGGACCAATGTGGATGACGACATCCGGGGATTTGCCCCCTTACCTTGGCGTCTCGCCCACACCCTTTCAGAGACATGCTCCATGCTCCCCCGGGAGCGAGTGAATTGTGGCTTCCCTGGTGTCACAGCCTCCGAGTGTCAAAATAAGGGCTGCTGTTTTGACAGCAGCGTCCCCGGGTTCCCGTGGTGCTTTGCCCCTAAGACCATTGACAGCCCCCCAGAAGGTATGGAGGATTCACCACCCCTGGGGGCTGAAGGTTTGGAATTAGTGAGAAAGACCCTTAGGGGGGGTGGCCCTGAGAACAGATCCTGGGTTCAGTGAGGTGGGGCAGTGAGGTGGGGCAGCCTGAAGCAGGCTGAGTGCAGGGCCAGGGATGGAAAGATTGGGCTTGGGCCCTTGCAAGGAACCCCATTTTTCCTGGCTTCTCCTATCTCCGGACAAAACCCATGAGAGCTACCCTTTCTAGCTCCCTTTGGGGTAGAAGGAGAAGGATTGGCAATTAAAAGAGGGAAGACAGTTTGTTTTCTAATGAATGTTCCTATTGATACTTTTCAGTAAAAACTCTGTAACTGTTTAAAAGCAAAATACTTGTTCTCTTAAGGTTCTTCAATCTGTTAAAAAATAACCCTTATTCTCACTAACGCATCTTCCTCCCTCCCATCCCACCCACTTCAGAGGAGTGTGTATTTTAGATCCTCTTCCCACGGCATCTGCCTGCCTGGCGACTGGGCACCAGCCCCTCATGGTGGTCCCTGGAGCTCGGCCACCTCCCACCAGACACCGCGGGACGCCATCCTGGACCCAAGGCCCTCGGCTCACAATGTAGTTCTGCTGTTCTGGGTTTTAGTCTCACAATTGGCCTAACAATTAAAATAGATGAGCGTAATTCCGTGCTTTTCATTCTTTTAAAAAATATAAACAGCTTTCCTCTCTTTGGAAGTGAAGTGAATACTCGGGTCTGAGGCTTCTCCTAGGGGTTCCCACGCAACTGGGCTGTCCACAGGGAGTCACGTGGGGGTGGGAGAGCCAAGTGGTTGTCTCAGAAGCCGCAAGCCTGTGGTGATGCACAATGATGTCCCCTTGCAGTCTCATTCGGTGTGACCACAAAGTCCTCAGCAAGCCAGTCTGAGCCACAGCGCCGCCAGACCACGTTAGGCGCCATGCCACTAACGTTCTTTAACACTTCTTCGTGGGTGCCCCAACAGCCAAGGAATAAAATTAACTTTCGATTCCTTTATTTCCACATATGAAAACTGGCTAAGGAGAAGAAACCCAGAGCAATATGTCTCAATGTGCCAATAAGAAAAATCACAAAGGTGGTGTGAGCTGACGTGCTGAGGAGCAGGCCCCAACCTGAGCCAGACAGGAGGGGAGGGACGCAGAAGCCACATGCCCCCGGCCTCTCGGTGCCGCAGTGAAGCCCCCACCCCAGCTGCCCACTGCACCCAGGACTGCTCCTGTCCAGGCACTATTGTCAGGGCGTCCCCGGAGCATGAGAAGCTCCTGCTCCCTGCAGCTGGTTCTCACCAGGGAAGGGAGGCGCTGGGCGAGCAGGGCCAGTTCTCCCCACACTAACCGGTCGGGTAAATCACACCCAAACCCTCACTTACCACGTGGAGCAGGTAAGGAGGCACGAGAGGCCAGTAGACATCCCACACACAAAGGGAAATGTGAGGAACGGGAACCCTCCCCCCGCACACACACGCAATAGTGTATATGAGCTGCAGTGATTTATGTGGTCACATGTGTGGCAGGAGGGCCACACGTCGCGTCTCACCTTTCCAGTGTGCAGGGAAATTTTTCCTTCCCTTTTCTGTCAACAGCCAGTCTGATCTCATCATCTCTGCCTGCTAGTTAGAGAAAAAGAACAAGCTGGCCTTAGTTCACTATCTTTTAAAATTCATTTTGTGGCAATACTTTGCACACCTTTTGCACGTCTCGGTCCTCAGGGGAGCACTGTGCAGCCCCTCACCTCACCCACCCCCTCTGTGTGCATAGTAGGGCATCTACCCCACATCCTTGGGGGTCTGAGCCCATCACGGCGTCTCTGCAGTCTCTCTAGCTCATGCCCTGTGCCTTCTCCCCCTAACTTCCCTGTGCCAGAAAGGTGTGCTCTCTCCAGGACATCCTGTAGCAAGTGGTTTCTGGGGTACCCACCAGCATCGCCTCCCTTCTTACATAAGCACCACTCTATAGAGAAAGGGGACAAGAAAACTCACTCTTGCCATCTCCTTTCCACTGGAGGTGGCCATGACACTCTCCTATGAACTAGGAGATATACAGGGCTACTGCTGAAGGCTTTGGAGAAAGACTTCTCTTCCCTGATGTGGGAAAAGCATCCTCCATCCTCCCTGAGGAGGGAAGAGCACCCTCCACCTCCCTGATGAGGGATGAGCAATCTCCATCCTCCCTGAGGAGGAATGAGAACCCTCCATGATCCCTGATGAGGGATGAGCACCCTCCATGATCCCTGATGAGGGAAGAGCACCCTCCATGATCCCTGAGGAGGGATGAGCACCCTCCATGATCCCTGATGAGGGAAGAGCACCCTCCATGATCCCTGATGAGGGAAGAGCACCCTCCATGATCCCTGAGGGGGGATGAGCACCCTCCATGATCCCTGAGGAGGGAAGAGCACCCTCCATGATCCCTGAAGAGGGAAGAGCATCCTCCAACCCCCTGATGAGGGATGAGCACCCTCCATGATCCCTGATGAGGGATGAGCACCCTCCATGATCCCTGAGGAGGGAAGAGCACCCTCCATGATCCCTGATGAGGAAAGAACACCCTCCATGACCCCTGAGGAGGGATGAGCACCCTCTATTATCTGATCTCTGAGGAGGGAAGAGCATCCTCCATGATCCCTGATGGGGGAAGAGCATCCTCTATGATCCATGAGGAGGGAAGAGCACCCTCCATGATCCCTGATGAAGGATGAGCACCCTCCACCTCCCTGATGAGGGATGAGCACCCTCCATGATCCCTGATGAGGGAAGAGCATCCTCTATGATCCATGAGGAGGGAAGAGCACCCTCCATGATCTCTGATGAGGGAATAGCTCCCTCCACCTCCCTGAGGAGGGAAGAGCACCCTCCATGATCCCTGAGGAGGTTTGAGCACCCTCTACCTCCCTGATGAAGGATGAGCACCCTCCACCTCCTTCATGAGGGATAAACACCCTCAACCTCCCTGATGAGGGTTGAGCAGCCTCCACCTCCCTGATGAGGGATGAGCAACCCCCATCTACCTGAGAGGAAAGAGCACCCTCCACGATCCCTGATGAGGGAAGAGCACCCTCCAACTTCCCTGAACCACCCCTGCAGCTGTCTCTGGGAGATTGGGAGGAGAGTGTGTGCGGTATTTCAGGCAGCCACTCTGTGATAAGGAGGAAAATCCCACCAGCTGTTTACTTGGCCCCACACCTCCCACCCCAGACTCCAGAGTAGGTAGACCCAAGTGTCCTGTGGGTTGAAGTACTGTCCAGCCACCATGAGCAGGGGCAATCAATGACTTCCACCTAGGGATATGGCTGGGCTGGTCCCCTGCCTTCCTTTAGTTTCCATGGGTCCCCCCAGTATAGGGAGTAAAAGGGTGGAAGGAGAGTGGCTTCAGTGCCTCCCTGTGTGTCCCTCAGGCCCCTCTACACCCCTTGCCCTCTCTGGTCGCCCACCTCAGGAGGCCACAGCCTTCTGCCTCTCACAGGCAGGAGAGGGTACAAAAGATTTGTTGGAGGCTGTGTCCTCTGTCACATGGCTCTTGTGAAAAGTCACAAAATCAACAATAATTCCAAGAGTGGAATGCAGCTGATGGGGGAGTACAAGTGCGGGAGCAGAGCTTAGACTGGGGTAACTGGAGGGGAGCAGTGCTGGAGGCAGCACCTGCCTCCCAGGCTGCTCTGGACATCTGCAGTGACCTCTGCAGCGCTCCCCGAGGCTTGGGATAATCAGAGGAGGTGTGTGGGTGACATGAGGCTTCCTCCCTAGCTTCAGGATGCAGTGTGGTGGGGTGGGGTGGGATGAAACGAAGTAGGGGACAGAGATGTTTCCTCCCACAGCCCAGGAAGAGGAGGACAGTTCCAGCCCCACCCCTCATTTTGCTCATCCTGTGGGCATTCTCAGGGCAGTAGTGGGAGATCTGGAGGTTCTAGAACTCTCTGAAGATTCTAGAGGCTGCCGTTGGAAGAGGTGGGTATGTGCCCTTTGCCTTGAGCATAGGCCAGTGAGCCTTGTTGGCTGTGTGTCCAGAGTGATGCAGGTGAGGTAAGAGGGTGCAGGACTGTGAGAGAGAGGTGGGGGGCGACTTCTTCATATGGCCATGCATTTGTGGGCCTAGGGTTTGTGTCTCCTTGTAAGGACACTAGTCAAACTGGGTTAGGTCCTACCCTGACAATGCCTTTTTAACTTAATTGCCTTTTTAAAGTCACTATCACCAAATGCAGTCCCATTCTGAGGACAGAGTTTTGGGCTCCCACCGAGCAAGTTGAGGGGTATGCACAATTTAGCCCACCAAAGGGCAGGTGTCTATTACTTGTATCCAAGGAGCCCTGGTCAGTTCAAATGATCAGAAGGTGATTTAGGATAGATTGCTGTTATCTGAGACGGAGTGCAGGCTTCGAGCACACACTCACAAGGTGTGTTCAACATGGGCAGGGAGGGGTTGTACCCTGCAGGAGGGTTACGTGATGAGAGGATGGAATCCACAAGAACATTATCAGAGGAGGAAGAGCATGAGGAGGCCACGTCATACAAAATGATGGGGTGCCTCTGGCTGACAGCTCTGTTATCCTGAAATCAGCCACACTCCATGACCCAGAAAAGCAGAGGAGGAGCACGGGAGGTGGTGGGGGGAGGACAGTGGCTCATGCAGAGCTGCAGCGGGGACAGGGTGCTTGCCTTTGATCCTCGGATAAAGCAAGAGTGTGCAGTCCCTCGGCCCCTCCCACCTCCTGCCTCTTTTCAGAGGTGGGGGGGACAGGTGAATACCTCGTGCTCGGGATCCAGGGGCATTCCTTCCACCCACTCGCACCCTCAGTGAAGAATGAACCTTCTCCAGCCCCTCATTTTCTGCCAGGTGCTGTAAATTGATTTAGTAAACTGTATGGTTTGAGCACCTTGATTTGGCCCATGAACCTTTTGGCTCTACAGCTGCCTGTGCACTCGGGCTCTTCCATGACTCCAAGATAATTTTCCACACAACAACTGTGTTCTGTCCAGGGAATGTTGAACTAAGGACCAGACCAGGAACTAATTCTCAAAGCCAAGTTGTGGCTTAAGATCATATTTGTAGGGTCATTGGCAAAGATATCGTCAGCTTAAGAAAACTCCCCACCTTCCTTTGTGAGCACAGGGTAGGGGCAGTTTGCTGAAATGTTTAATTCTCATGAGCTGATAGGAAACGTAGGCCAACAAGAAGGGGCCGCACACCCTGAACACTCCTGTGTATGTCACATACTGGATGGATCGATGGCTGTTAGGAAGGCTGGGTCCCTGATCGAAAGGTCCAAGCACGCAGAGGACAAGGATAAATAGTACCCCATTAAGAAATATTTATTGGTTTTTTTTTTTGAGACAGAGTCTCACTTTGTCGCCCTTGGTAGAGTGCCATGGCATCACAGCTCATAGCAACCTCCAGCTCTTGGGCTTAGGTGATTCTCTTGCCTCAGCCTCCCGAGTAGCTGGGACTACAGGTGCCCACCACAACACCCGGCTATTTGTTTGCAGTTTGGCCAGGGCCAGGTTTGAACCTGCCACCCTCGGTATATGGGGCTGGTGCCCTACTCACTGAGCCACAGGCATTGCCCAAGATATATTTCTTAACAGTATTTCTTTTGTTTGTTTGTTTGTTTTGTTTTGTTTTTATTAAATCATAGCTATGTACATTAATGCAATCATGAGGTACAATGTGTTGGTTTTATATACAATTTGAAATATTTTTCATCAAACTGGTTAACATAGCCTTCATGGCATTTTCTTACACCTAGTAAATTTCACATGTACCCTTGTAAGATGCACCATAGATGTGATCCCACCAATTACCCTCCACCCATCCTCCCTTTTCCCTCCTCTCCCCTCCCCTATAATTGGGTTATAGCTTTCATAAGAAAGCTATAAATTGCTTTCATAGTAGGGCTGAGTACATTGGATACTTTTTCTTTCATTCTTGAGATACTTTGCTAAGAAGAATATCTTCCAGCTCCATCCATGTAAACATGTAAGAGGTAAAGACCCACGAATGGATTAATAAATTGTAGTATATGTACACCATGGAATATTATGCAGCCTTAAAGAAAGATGGAGACTTAACAGTATTTCTTAATTGTCCTTTTCAGTTCTTCAGAGGTGTCCTGAGGTGGACATCTTTGAAGTGGCAAACAGATTAAATTAGGCAAAACCATACACACCTACCTATGTATGTACTATGATGGGGCTCAGCAAACTTAATAAGCAGAAACATCTATTCCAAAGGCAGGTAGTGACAGGAGTTTCTACACTTGATCTGAGCTAGTTTGTCCGTGTCAGTAAAGAACTATGCAGGGTCGCACTTTCATCCTGTTTGCAAGCTAACAAGTTAGTCTGCAGGAAGACAAGAGATCCCAGGCTCAAAGACAAAAGACTTTATTAGTCACGGTACAGCAAGCAGCACAAGTAACAGGATGCTCGTGTCGATTCCCTTTGCCCTCTACTCCTCCCAGGGGACAGGGATGGGCTCAGGTGGACGCTTGCACACGCAATGGGCAGCATTACAGGAGAAGAATCCTGACCATAGGGACTCACATCTTTTATAAGGGACAGAACGCTTGCCTGCCCTTTGTTCCAGAGGGAGACACCTTATCTATTTTCCAAGTTTGTTTGCTACACAAACATCCTTGAAAAGATAGTTTAGAAGAAAAAAATGTTTTAACTGCCTCATATCCATCTAGTTGGTGAGGGAGGAATTCCACACTCGAGTTATGGGATGCCTGAACACAGCATATGCAACACGGGATGGATGGGAACAATTGAAGTTGACAGGTGATGCATGCTCACAGCCCGGGAAGGAGGACGCTGCCTGCCACACAGGGCCACGTGGGAGCTGCATTCAGGGTCAGAGTGAACAAGCTCAGGCTGTAGGAGGCAGGCTTTGTAGTATCAAGAGGGTGCGGTGCTCACTGGTTCCCCCGGGGAGAGGTGACTGGTTTGTTTAAATAGCTTTGTGGGCTGGCAGGGAGCTGAAATCCGCTACTTATGGATAAGCAAGAGCTGTGGTTGACGAGGGTTGTTTGGTGAGGGGACCTTATCCAGGAAAGGTTGTTTGTCAAGGGGACCTTGATCAGGGGAGGGTTTTTTGGCTAGAGGACTTTATCCCTGGGAGGAAAGAGGAGCGGAGAACTATGGTTAGGCCAGTTGAGGCCTTCTCAATTTCCCCAGATATCAAGACATATTTAACCTTGAACCTTAATTTTACATCTTACACCATAAGGACAGTTAGTTCTTTATCCATGAGATGCACCGAAATGTGAGGAACTTGTGGAAAATTGTCTCCCACCAACCAACATACATCATTTTTAAGACACAATTATAGAGAGTGGGAAAGATTAAGGATATTTTTGGAACAATTTATTTATTAAGAAATAGAATACAAATATTTCCCTCCATTATTATTTTTAAAATTGATTTTTAGATAGTTTTAAGATTATAGCATAGAAATAGGCATATTCTTTTAAAATTTATTTTATTTTTATTATTTTTTGAGACAGAGTCTCACTTTGTCACCCTGGGTAGAGTGCTGTGGCATCTTAGCTCACCACAACCTTAAAGTCTTGGGCTCAAAGGATCCTCTTGCCTCAGCCTCCTGAGTAGCTGGGACTACAAGTACTCCACACAATGCTTAGCTAGTTTTTTCTATTTTTAGTAGAGACAGGGTTTTGCTATTGCTCAGACTGGTCTCGAACTCTTGCTCAAGCAGTCCACCCACCTTGGCCTCCCAGAGTGCTAGAGTAACAGGCGTGAGTCACTGTGTCCAGCCTGAAAGACTAGAGACTAAATATTATGGATTTGTAGGCCATACAGCTTAGTCAATTCTGCCATTATAGCTTAAGAGTAGCTGTAAACAGTATGTGACCAATGGGCATAGCTGTGTTTCAATAAAGCTTTCTTTAAAAAACAGGCAATTGGGTCAGGAGCCATACTTTTCCAGCTCCTACTATATCATTTTACCTGAACACGTGGTTACTTAAATGGTTTACATACTTTTAAGTTTTAAGATTGGCCAGAATATGGCTTTTCTCAACATGGTGTCAAACAAACAAATGAAAACTTCTACTCGGATACCAAAGAGATATTTAAAATAGTTTAAATGTTAACTAAAATTTCTTTAAAAAGTGCAAAGAGGAAGTACATGGTACACATATTTAAAATGTGCTAAAATTTATGCCTTTCCAATTATATCCCCCAACTATAACTCATTAAGACATTTCTAATTTAATTTCTTTCCTAATTCTGTATGAAAATTTTCATCAGTATTAATTCATCTGTTGTTTTCTTCTATTAGCTTTGGTCCTTGCTACATGAATAAATTTAGCGTGGGCTTTAAAAAACTTTGTTAAAATGGTATTTACCTACTATATTGACCAACATAACAGAGCGCCACAGCCCAGGATGCTGGGAGGGGAACTGCATCAGTAAGCCCTTCAGCCTTCCCCTTCCACAGTCAGGGACTACAGGTGTGTACATTTTGGTAATCAAAATACATTTTCCTCTGATGACAGTGCGAGGGGAGGTATCACACTTGGGTGTTGGAGCCCATGGAGATGTCGTTGCGCATCTGTAAAGTTCTCATTCCACCTCCCTTTTTATAGACAAAGAAATTGATCAAGAGAAGTAGAAGCTTGCCTTAAATATTTGCATCTGTCCAGGTCAGTAAAGCCTAGATCCTATTTTATGAATTTCAGAGGGTAATTTGTGTGACAGGCAATGCTATGTGGCAAATTTCACCTTCAGTTCTCCAAAGTTCTGGGCCGTCCCACTCAACTCCCTTACCGTGTCTGACCCCACGTGCCCATGCTAGGTCGGGTTCTCGGGATACAAAATAAAAAGGTGTGATTTTGTGTCTGATGTCACCCCTCATGTGCTGCTGTGTTATGTAGGCAAACCCTTTCACTCATCTAGACTATGAAATGGAGATGATCATTTTAGCCCCTCCTGTGCATTGTTTAGAGGATTAAATGAGAAGAAACAGGTAAAAACCCTTAAAGTATGGTCTGATGCAAGGAAAGCTGTAGTATTAGCTGTTACCCGTGGCACAATGAATACACAAGAAAGTAGAAATTCACTTACAATGTGAGTGTGGCTGTAAGTGTTATCTTTCTGGTAACACTGAAGTTAGCAAGCTGAAGAGTAGAGGAAGGGTGTGGCAGGGGCAGGGAGGCCTCCCTAACAAAGGCTCTGAGATCATCGTGTGCAGGAAACTGTGAGATGCTTATATGACAACAAAGAGCCTGGCATAGAAGAAAGTGGAGCATGTTGGAGGGGATCCAGTTCATAAAGGGTCTTGCATTCCACACTCAGGAGTTTGGTCTTTACCTTCCAGGCTGTGGGGAGCCAGGGACTAGCAGGGGAGTGGCATAGATTTTCATTTTCTAAAATCATTAAGGCAGATTTTTGCCTGGATAGGGATACAGATGTGTGCATTTCAGAGACTAGTTAGAAGACAGTTGTGGCAAACCAAGTGAGAAGCCATGGAGACTGGACTGGGTTATAAATGAAAATACTCACAGAGGCCAGCAGAGGCCCTAGCTCAACAGAAGCAGCCAGGTAGGAGGCAGCGGGGGTGACCTACAGAGTGTCCTGAATCAAGGCATGGCCACAGATTTAGCCTGAAGAATTCTCTTGGAGGCTCGTTGGAGAATAGGTTCCCAAGTGACAGCTTCTCTGAGCCTTGTTCATCTGAAAGAGTATTTTGCCCTCATGTTGAAGGATATTTTTACTGAGTGTAAAATTCTAACTTTCCCTAGGACTTTATGTTATTCCATTGCCTTCTGGGGTGCATTGTTTCAGAGAAGTAGTCAATTGTTATTCTTATTATGTTCCCCTTTATGCAGTATGTCTTTTTTCCCCAGCTACTTTAAGGATTTTTTAATCATTTATTTTCAATAACTTGATCATACTGTGCCTTAATGCTGTGATTTTCTTTGTCTATACCTTCTTTGAAGTTCTTTGAGCTTCTAGGATTTGTGTGTTTATAATTTTTATCGTTTACCAAAAAAATTTGACCATTATTTATCCAAATACTCAGTTGCTTCTCTCTTTGCTACCCCAATAACATGTGTGTTAGATTGCTAGATATTGTCTTGCAGTCATTGAAATTCTGTTAATTTTTTTTCTTTTAGATTTTTTCTCTCTATGCTTTAGTTTGGATAGTTATATTACACTGGCTTCAAGTAAACCAGACATTTCTTCTGTAGCATCTAATATTCAGTATCTAATCTACAGCCCATACCATGAGTTTTTCATGTCAGATGTTGAATTTTTCATTTCTATTATTTCCATTTAGTTTATTTTTAGTTTTCGTTTTTCTTTTGAGACTCTTTTTTATGTTCCTTGATTGTCTTTTTATGTTTTTCTTTAAGTTCTTGGACATTTTTGCATTATTTCTGGGTCAATTTCTATTCTCCAGTTTTCCTAAGGGTTGTGGGTTGTATTGTCCTGTGTCTACTGACTTTTGACTTTGTGTTGGACATTATGGATGCTATATTAAATATCTGGGCTTGGTTGTCAAAGTTAATAAGTGATGAGCTTTTTCTGTCAGATAGTGTTAGTGGTTGAAGTCTGTTCTCCCAAATTCATATATTGAAACTCTAATCTTCAGTACCTCAGAATGTTATCATACTTGGAGATAGTATCTTAAAAGGATGATTAAGTTGAAAAAACCTGTGAAAGTGGGTCCTTATCTAATCTAACTGGTGTCCCCTAAGATACTGGTGATGTGCCTGTGCAGCGGAGAGACCATGAGAGGCACAGAGAAAGAGGCCTCATAAGAAATAAGTCAATCTGGACTTCCAGCTTCCAGAATTAGGAGAAAATACATTTCTGTTGTTTAAGCCACTCGTCTGTGGGGTTTTGTTATAGCAACCCTAGCAGAATGATGCAGGCAGTTAATTTAATTGCAGGTTAACTTGATTCTTTCAAGATTTACTTTAAAGTTTTTCCAGAATGCATCTCCAATTCTTTACTCCAGAACAGATCAGCTGCTCCTATGGTGCATTTTCTCCCTGCGGTTTTTCAGAGCACTAAGGAATCCCAGCCCCAGGGGTGCTGCTCTGGTCATTCAGTCCAGTTCTGCAGGGCTTGCTCTGCTCCCAGAAGTTGCTTTGCCTGGTGGCATGAGCAGCTTAATATTTGACTAAAAACTCAAGGAACCCACATTCATATTTTGAGAGCTTTCTTTCTTACCTCGAAAATCCAGCTGCCTCAGGAGCTTCTAGTTCCAGCTCTGCACCCACAACTTGGTGAGACTTCTGTGCTGTGGCCTGGAGAGTGTCTCCAGGCAGAAAGGAGGGCTGTTCCAGGGTCCTTCTCTTGTGGCTTCCCTTCAGTGATCACTGGCTGATGCTGTCAGTGGCCTAATACCTGTAAACTGTTGCTTGTAGTTTTATAGTTACCAATGGTGGAAGAGCTAGTCTGGTACCAGTTACTCCATAGTCAAAAGTAGACGTCCCCATGAGTGATAGCCAACAGGTTCCCACATGGTGACTGTTCTCTCTATGTGAGTTGACAGACAACAGCATTCCCAAAGACAGATGGCACCTCACTGAGTGCCCAGCAGAGCATTTCCCAGTTCCAGGTGCCATCATTTAGGAAATGTAGATAATTCTTATGGAAGAAAAAATAACCAATTTCAGGGGTTGGTTGAAAATGCACGTATTAAACCAACAACAGAGCACTCTTTCAGGCTTCTGCACTGACCTGTGGCCTGTCTCTGTGGGGAATAGCCCCTGCTGAAGATGGGACCAGGGGAGGGTCTTCTCTGGGGTGCCCTCAGGCCTGTCCATTTTCCCCAGTAACCTTGGTCCCAATATTTTTCAGATTCCTTTGGCAGTCACACACATTATCAGGGGAAATGCATGGCTTATCCCTTCCTGGGTGTGACCCATGTGTACCCAACCCCAGACCTGCACATGGCCAGCTTCCACGTCAGCAGCCTGGCATGATTCAGCTCCCTGCCCATGGCAGGGGGAGGCCTGGCCATGTGGGGGGCACAGCACCCTCCCAGAAGAGTCACCTGCTCTGGGCATGGTGTTGCTGCCACCTCTGGGCCTCCACAGCAGAGCTCTCTCAGCCTTGGCCCCTAACAAAGGACCTAGAAGGTTGGGGCCACTGGGTGAGGAGAAAGGTCACCTGTGCTTGTTGAGCAAACAGCCAGGAGATTATAAAACCCCCTGGAAAGGGGGAGTTGTGCATTTTGCAGGCCACCTGGGTGCAGCTGAACTGGACATGGGACCCTGCGGTGCCCGGTTCCTGACAGCTATCGTTGTCCTGGGGCTATGTGCACTGGTGAAGAGCCAGAAACCGTGTAAGTGAAGGCCGTGAGTAACCCTGAGGCCCAGCCTTGCACATTTGGAGGCAGAGGGGGCCAGGGAGCCCCTGACTCTTGCAGAGACTCTGTGTAGGGTTCTGCACACTTTCCGTTGTTTCCCTTAAAGAAAAAAGGCAGAATCATTAGTTAGCCCGAGAGCAGATCCCTATGATGGGTGACACTGGCGGTGCTGTTTGTGTGCTATTCAAGGAGGGCCGCACCAGACCTCCGGGAAGGGGCTCCTTCTGGGGAAAGGGCCAGGTGACCTCTATCTGAGTCCATATGCCCACCTTTTTCCGAAGGTTTTCTTTTCTTTAAAAAAATTAGTAAAATAATTTCAGCAAAGTTCCTCAGGAGGAAATGGCACAGCTCAAATTTGGGCAAGTAAGACCATGCATTTCTCCTCGTGCCAGTGGGAAGATAAGGGCGTCCCCCAGTCCCTGACAGAAGGTGGAGAGGGTGCTTCTGGCTTACTGCAATGGAGCTGATAGGGTCTTTTCACAGCCCCCTGCCAGTGCTCAAGGATGAGCCCCCACAACAGGAAGAACTGTGGCTTCCCAGGCATCACGATTGACCAGTGCTTTGACAACGGATGCTGCTTCGATGCCTCTATCGCTGGGGTACCGTGGTGTTTTGAGCCCCTCCCAAAGCAAGGTAATCTTCGGGGGAAGCCAGACCCTCTTTTTGGGCTGGTGACCAGAGCCCAGGATCCAGCTTCACAGGCAGAATCCAAAGTAGGGGCTTGAGGAAGCCCAGCCCAGCTTTAGTCTAGAGTTTGACCAGCTATTAGTCCAGAGCTAGCCCAGGACTATTAGTTCAGAGCTAGCCCAAGTCAGTTAGTAGAGGTAGCCCAAGTCAGTTAATCCAGAGCTAGCCCAGGTCAGTTAGTCTAGAACTATCCCAGGTCTTTTAGTGTAGAGCTAGCCCAGGTCAATTAGTAGAGCTAGCCCAGGCCAGTTAGTCTAGAGCTAGCCCAGGTCTGTTAGTCTAGAGCTAACCCAAGTCCAGGTCTGTAGTCTGGAGCTAGCTAGGTTTATTAGTTTAGCCCAGCTCAGTTAGTAGAGCTAGCCCAAGTGAGTTACTCTAGAGCTAGCCCAGGTCTGTAAGTCTAGAGCTAGCCCAGGTCAGTTAGTAGAGCTAGCCCAAGTGAGTTAGTCTAGAGCTAGCCCAGATATGTAGTCTGGAGCTAGACCTGGCCTGTTAGTTTAGCCCAGCTCAGTTAGTAGAGTTAGCCAAAGTGAGTTAGTCTAGAGCTAGCCCAGGTCTGTTAGTCTAGAGCTAGCCCAGGTCAGTTAGTAGAGCTAGCCCAAGTGAGTTAATCTAGAGCTAGACCAGGGCTGTTAGTTCTCAGCTAGCTCAGATCTTTTAGTTCAGAGCTAGCCCAGGTCTGTTAGCCTAAAGCTAGGTCGAGTAGGCCAACAGGAAGATGGAAATGCCCGCCCACCCCATGTCTATGCCATTCGCTCTTTCAGCAAACATGTCTGAATCCATCTATTTTACTTTATTTGAGAAAATAAAAATCTTAAGTCTGTGATAAAGCTCTTAGAGGGACATAAAGCATTTAATAGGGCATTAGTAACACAGTGCTAACATATCTCAAATGTAAAGGCAGCAAGTTAAGATCTAGGATGCTTTCGGGAATGAGTTTTATATCAGTACATATGATCAAGATACAGACTTTTTGTTAAGGTGTGCACAAAAGAAAACTGCGTGTACAAAGGACACCTGCATGCCTAGAACTTGGCACTTGCAGCCTCTTGTCCACATTCACAGGAAGAGCTTTTCTCCCCTGAGCCTGTCACTGCAAGCCTCACTGGACCCCAAAGACAGAGGGTTGAAGACAGAGGGTTGATTACTACCTGGGCCCACTACCTACTAAGTGCTCAGAAATCAGGGCTTGGAGCAAATGCTTTACATTCTTAAAAGGTGCCCACAACCCTCTTCTCACCCTGGACCACCCCAGTTACAGAGGAGAACACAGAGTTCCGCGGGGCCACATGATATTCCCAGGGCCCCAGGCCTCCAACTCTCCGGATCTGGCCGTGACCACTGGCCCACCCTGATCCACACACTCAGGGAGGACAGGCCAGCTGACTCCTGGGTGTTACAGTCCACCCGGGCAGTTCCATAGGACACACTGATCCTGGAGATCTGGGAGTATTCCCGGTGGGGGCTGGGGAGGAGGTTTCCAGAAGCTGCGGGCCTAACCGATGTCTGCGCGTGCCCTCCTGGGAGCAGGGCTGGAGCAGTGCGTCATGGAAGTCTCCGCCCGGGTGAACTGCGGCTACCCAGGCATTAGCCCCGAGGAGTGTGCCTCTCGAGACTGCTGCTTCAACGACCTGGTCTTCCAGGTGCCCTGGTGTTTCTTCCCACTGCCGGTGCAAGGTACAGCCCCGGGTCCCTGGACACGCTGGGGTTGGGGAGGGGAGCTGCCTCGGTGCCATCCCAGGCCAGGGCTCCTGTATCCAGTGGGATTCTGATGGGATGTCCAGGATGTTCTCACAAGGATAGAATCTTTTCGGTGAGTTTAGTGCCTCCAGCACTGCCACTGTGTCCTTTTAAGGGTGGTGAGGAAGGCAGCTCCTCCCCGGCCCTGTGAGGGTCTGCACAATGGGTGGCGGTGCCATCGTTTGCATTGTAGTCACCGTACTTGGATGCCAAGTGCCGTGCACTGTGCCAGGTGCCTGGGACGGGCCCCTTGCACTTGGCCTCACGGTTCCCTTCCACGTGACTGCGAGTGGCACTTGTTGCCCGTGACGAGGGAGGCCCTGTCCTTAGATGTGAATTTGTCCCCATCCCTAGCCCCTAATTCAATGTGCCCCTGAGATGGTGGGTCCAGGGTAAGGAAACAACCAAGTACCTGGGGCACGCCATTCTTGCAGAACACTTTCCTTCTCTGTTTTAGGGTATCAACCTCTCCTGAGAGAAAACTTAACTTTCAGGGCTTTTTGAGTGATTTTTTTATGTGCCCTCAAGGTTCATCAAGAAAATTCCCAATTTGGGGGTGAGAATGAGTTCCACAGAGGACATCTTAGCCTGGGGTGGGGAGATTTCATCCCTGCACGCCCCAAACCCAGAAGGGGGCCCATCTTCAGTAGGAGATGCCTGGGCCAATTGACTTGCAGTCTCTTGACCCCACCCCGGCTTCTTACTTTGGCCCCTTGTATTTGCGGGGTGCTTACCAGCCTCCTTCTGTTTGAACTTCCAGATTGTCATTACTAAGAGGCGCTGCCTTCCCAAGACCCAGCTAGCCTGTGGATGTTCTGGGACAAAAGAAGAAAATTTACTTTCTCATCAAATTTCATGAATTTTGGGGTTTTCTTAATCATTTTTTAAATGATTTCAAAGGTTTAACTTTCAAATAAAGAAAACCCTTAAAATCTGTCTAATTTCATCTTGTGCCAAATACACAAAAGTAGCAACAGTTGTGTGTGCATGTGTCCATGGGTGTGTGCATGTGTGTTAGTATGTGCATGTATGCATGGGTGCGTGCACCTGAGTGTGCACGGGTGTGTGCACGTATGCATGGGTACATGTACTCATGAGTGTGTGCACGCGCCTGTGTGAGTGTGTGCACGTATGTGTGGGTGCATGCATGTGTGAGTGAGTGTGCATTTTAGCACCTTCCACTCACTCTAAGAGCAACAGTTTATCAGACACGTCCAGTCCCCGGGAGCAGCGACGACGGCCAGCCTGGAGGTGAGCTTCAGAATCACTTTCTAGCCCTGCACCCAATCCTTTCTGTAAACACTCAAATAATTTCAGCCCTAAGCACCTCTTGGAGTGACATCAGTTTCAGACCACAGTTAGGAAGTCCCTTCGCTTTTGAAATGCCTGTGCATAACAGGCTGTCCCCCATTCTGGGCATGAGCAGGAATGGGGCCTGGACCATGTGGCCAAAGGCTCGCTCCCGGCTCCATGTTTCTATGTACCCTCTCCTTTTCCCGAGCACACCTCTGAAAACACGCTGAGATTTGAGGGTGCTTGAGGAACGACAACAGCATTTCATGGAGGTGGTCCCAGCTGGAGCGGGGGGCTCCACTTGTGAAAGATTTCATGTGTGGCTGCTTGGAGGGTCCTGGTACCATTGAGCCTGGGGTGGGAGCACAGTGCGGACTGCCTGGTCAGCTTTTCTGTTGCCGCCAGCCGCAGCCACTGGCTGAGCAGGTGTGTCAGCCCACAGGCCACCTTCCTGCTCGGTAATCCTGGGGTCTCTGCCTTCCAGGTGAGGCAGGGCTAGTGTTCTGGCTTTGCATTAAAGCACTTCTTCCAGGGACAGACCTGGCCCCATGTCATCTCGGAGGCGTCTGCTGTGAGGAGGCACCTGCAGCCTCCAGCCTCTGCTCACTACAGCATAAGCTCAACCAAACAATGACTCTTACTGGCAACATGGGGTCTCAGACACACTCAAGGCTGCGGCCCAGAAGGCAGGCCGTCTGCGAGTTGTTCCTTCCCAGAGCACTGTGCGGCTGACGTCAGTGCTCAGAGCACAGGGGTCCAGGGCTCTGGGTCCCCAGCAGGGCCGAGGCTGGCCTGCAACCTTTGATGGGGCAGGTGGCCATCTGCACAGCCCTCCTGGGCTGAGAGCGTGGAGGTCCCGGCGTGGCCCTCCTGAGTTTCAGGTTGGATGGATGCTTCTGCTGCCTGCCACCACAGGGTGTTTCTGGTCACAGCCCTCTCATTCCTAGGAGGGCTGTGTGCAGTCAGCCCGCACCAGGCTGCAGGTGTGGGCACATCCTGTAACAGGTGGACAGTCCTGTTCCCCATGGCATCTCTCTCAGGAGCTTTGGTCTCACGCCTGAGCCCCAATCCCACTTCCTCCTCCGAATTTCTTTCTCTCCAGTGCATGGACACCCCATTTCTGAGCCAGTCCCTGCCCTGCCCTGAAACCATGGGAGCCTGGAGCTGAAGTAATTCTGGAGTGTCTGGGCGGGTCACAACTGCAGGTCCCCCTGGCTGCTGCAGAGAGAGTGAGCTGTCCACGCAGCACCCATGGCAGTTCAAGCTGTGCTGCCCTCCCCCTCATTCCTGGGGGGTCACTGCTGGGCCCTCGCTGCCTCTGAAGCGCCAGCTGGTGATGCCGACCCGCTCTGTTGAGAGAGTGAAGCTGGCCTCTTCCTCTGCCTCTCTACAGCCTTCTCCCTTCCTGCCTTGCTCCCTGGGTCCTGCTTGTTCCTGCCCCCTTCACCCCTCCCCCCAGGCACTGCCAGGTACCCTCAGGGACCCTGCTCATGGTCAAGGAAGTGAGGCTGGGTGCAGAGAGTCCAGGGGCAGTGACCTCAGCAACAAGGCCACTGTGGCCCTCAAGCCACCTGCCCTGGTCTCCCAGCAACTTGGCCCCTCCAGGACCCCAACTGGCAGTTCAGATATCCTAGGTGCTTTGCAGGGGGATGGGGTCTGCTCGTAGCGACTGTCCTTGGGACATGTGGGTTCATATGCTGGGTGGGTCATCTTGGGCTGTCTCTTAGATTCTCAGGCTGTTTGTAAAGTCTGAGTAATAACTGTACCCCTAGCAGGATCGTGGCGGGAAGCGAAATCACAGCTGTGAGATGCCTGGTGCAGGATCTGGACGAGGCAGCTGGGGCCTCGGGGTCTTGTCCTGTGGCCTCTGCCCCCAGGTGCGGGTGGGCCCTGCAGAGTGTGCGCTTACTCACCGCACGTCCATCTCATGTGTGCTCACGCCACACACAGTCTCATGCTGCCCGGAACATTTCACTCAAAACAGGTCAGATGTGACACGGTGATACACCATGGCGGTCCCATAAGTTGTAATGGAGCTAAAAATTCC
The DNA here is from genome assembly GCA_963574655.1 of Perodicticus potto. Classification (NCBI taxonomy): domain Eukaryota; kingdom Metazoa; phylum Chordata; class Mammalia; order Primates; family Lorisidae; genus Perodicticus; species Perodicticus potto. The sequence goes on from CAUYRH010119495.1 coordinate 44,214, forward strand.
CTCCACCTGTGGACTTGGGGGCACTTGAGGTTGGAGCACCCTGTACTCCGCCACGATGGGCGACTGCAGCGGTGTCTTTAAGGAGGAAGATCCTGCACGGTCCTTGGCAACTGCGTTTGTGTCCTTGTTCTTAACAAAAGGGGTTAAAAAGCTAAAGACAAATAAATAATATTAAAAATATTTTTAAAAAATCTTATAGAATAAAGATATAAAGAAAGAAAATATTTTTGTACAGCAATACAAAGTGTGCATTAAGCTAAGTGTTATTACAAAGGAGCCCCCCAAAATTATTTTTTAAATATATTTTTAAAAAAATAAGTTTATAGACTAAAGTGTTACAGTAAGCTCCGATTAGTTTTCTTCTTTGAAGAAACATAGTCTTTGTGGTTTTAGTGCAGCCTCAGCTCAGCGGCATCCTTGGCCTTCACGGCCATCCGCCGCTCACCCAGAGCGCAGTCCTGCAGGCTCCACGCATGGTAAGGGTGCTATACAGGTGCACCATTATTTTTCCTTTAAGCCGTATTTTTACTGCACTTTTTCTGTGTTTAGATATGTTTAGAGATGAAAATACTCACTGCTGTGCTGCAGTTGCCTGAAGCACGTGGTCATGTGCTGTGCGAGTGAGTGGCCGGGGCAGGGCCACACCACGCAGCCGGGGCGTGCGGCAGGCTGTGCCCTCCGGGTCTGTGTGAGGGCGCCCTGCTGTTCCCACAGTGACAAAATCCCTTAGTACACATTTCACAGGATGTGTCCCGTTGTTAAGAGTCATGTGACTGCATACACACAGGCGCTGTGTTGCTCACACACAGTGAACACACCCTGCAGATTCCGGCTGTTCGTGGTAGTCCTGGTGGTGGCCACTGTTGTCCTCAGTAACCATTCCACACGGGGCACTGCCATACAGGCCAATGAGCCTGTGTGCTGCCATCGCATTATTCGCATACAAGGCCTTTTGTCCTAGATAAAGTTAAGAGACTGGACGTTCCAGGGGCCTTGGTGCCAGGGCAGCCTCCCAGGAGGCTGGGTGCTGGGAGGCTGGGGACAGGACCTTGTGGCAGCACCTCCCACACCTCCTGTGTTCTGTGAGGATCACGGGGTATCTTGCTGTGACTTGGACCCAGCCTGCGTGGCCTCTGTGGAGCAATAACACACCCCCAAGAGCAGCTCCAGCACCCATGTTGCAGCCACTTCCTCCCTGCCCAGCTCCACACGCCAAGTACTGATGAACTGTACATTTGGTCTAGAGCAGGAAGAGATAATTGCTTAAAGACAGGGGCTATCCTGTAACCTCATAACCTGTGAGGGGAGATGTGTTCGATCCATTTAATGCACACCACGATGGTTCACCATACTGCCGACGCTTGCTCTGACTGTGGGAGCATAAAAGTAACAAAGGGAAACAGGACAGCAGGACAGCTCTTTGAGGAGATATCCCCGCTGCTCTTGGGAATTCCTTGTGGCTTTTCTGTATCGTAAAGTGAAATTGCTGATCTCTCATCTGCTTCTGCATTGACTGGGTTCCGTGACAGGCAGACAGACTCCTTGGACTGGCGACAGTGCTGTGAAGTTTCTGCTACACTCCAGTGGTGAGCACGGCACCTGCTCCTGGGGAAACGCCAGCCCAGCTTCCCGCAGGCATCTGGGCGCGTCTCGTCAACCAGTCCTCACGTGGCCTTGTCTGATGTGTGTGTCTGTTTAAATATACCTTGTTTAATGAATATTATTGATGTATTAACACTGAACTCACAGTCGGCCACTCTCTGAGCAGAGCCCATGCGCACATCTCCCCTGTAGGGCATGTCATGGCCTCACTCAGGACACTGCCGGCTCTCAGCACCACGCTTGGGGCCAGTTTAAAAAGCAAAACCACCAAGAGAGAGCAGAAAAACATGACAGATGTGGCAGCAAATAGACAGTGTGAGCCGAAACAAGAGAGATGCCTCGTTTGACTTTAGTTGAGAACATCCCCGTCAGTGACTCAAACTCGTCACCTTTTGTGCATTTCTGTGACTGACCTCACAAGTGCCACAGTTTTGATTCTGATGTTGCAAATATATTGTAGTGAGGAGGTACATTTCGTGACGTGAGGGAGCACACATTCGCTGTGTGTATTTTGGGGCACCGCCACACATACATACCCCTCGGGTTGTTTCAGACAACCAGCCCCTTCTGTGTTGCCGCCTCCTTTGCCTTAGGAGGAGCTGAGGCAACAGCAGGATCCGAGCCTCCACGGGACACCAGGCAGGTGACCAGGGGCTGCAACGAGAGCGTCTGTCTTAGATCTCAAAATTTACATTGTGCTTATGTTCTGCAGCAATTTCCAAATCAGGGCCACCCGTAGCCGTGTGACCTTGAGCACGATGTTCAGTCTTTCTGTGCCTAGTTGTTGGTTGGTGTAAAGCGTAGATGTTAAAAGCACCTTCCTCACTGTGGGGTCGTGAGTTAATGCACAGTGTTCGTAGAACAGCGAGTGTTTAGCGATACCTGTTCTGACTGTTATTAATACACACATATTGCGACATCCAGGCCCATTAATCTGGGAAGCCGCATGTAGTCCTGGATATCACGTGGCAATTATTCTGGCAGAGGGGACCCTGCCGTCAGACCCCTTGCCCTCTGCCTGTTCACACAGGGAGGCTGATGCCTGCCGAGTCTCTGCCAGGAGCCCCTCCCAGGGGAAACTCCCTTCCCCCAATAGTGTCTGCCTCTCCTTGGCCTTCCCATGGCCTGGGCTAATGTTGTGGTCCTGATGCACAATTGTCCCCACCACAGGCCGGAAACTTGCTCCCAGGCCCATTTCCCAGAAAGTTCTGGGGGCCTGCTTGCCTGGTGAAAGGGGGAGGTGGCACTTGCCTGGGAGGTGTCATAACAATGATGCTTCAGCCTTTGGCCTACAGCATGGAGAAGGCGGCTTTTTCCTCCTCGATGAAGCAGGGTGCCCTCTGCACCCGAGGCCCCTGCTTCAGAGCATGTAGCTGGTTGCTTCATGGGTCTGCAGCTGCTCAGCACCACCTCGGGTTTAGGAGCAGCTGGGCCACTGTGCCTTCTCAGTCACCAGACAGCCCCCAGGCCTCTGGGAAGCTGGGTGGGGGCTGATTCCCACATACAGGAACACAGCTCCTTGGCAGCCGCAACTCGCCTGATGCAGCGTGCCTCATCGCTTCCTGCCCCCCTCTGCACCTGCCCGCTTCTAAAGGGCTATCTGTGTCGTGCAGAGTCTCAGAAGTTTCTAGAGCTTTCCTGGAGCTTTCTCAGCCTCCAGGTAGACCAAATGGTCTGGGAAAGGAGCTGTCACCTCACTTGAAAGCCCTGCCAAAAGGCCAGGTCCCGGCTTCAGCCGGGCCCCTTGCCACATGTTGCTGTCACTATCACTCAGGGACCAGGTGGCTGGTTTCTGCAAAGTCCAGAGGCTTGCAGCCTCCATATTTAATGCTCAGCACTTAATAATTGTTTGACCTTAATGTAGCACAATCAGGAATTCGGCTTACAGGAAGGAAAGGCCATTCTGTACATCCCATTCAGTGCACGTGGCCTCCATGCAGGACCTTCCAGGACAAGTGTTCAGGTGGCTGTGTCTGTTCCCCGGCGCCCTCTGTTGGCCCTCCTGGGAACAGGCGCCTTGGCCTGTCCCTACAGCCTGCAGGTGGCAGAGTTGGCATCTGACAACATGTAGTTTCCTCATGTCAAGAGATGGACCTCAGTAACAATGCAAGTTGCTAATAGCCCTTTCATTTAATCAATGTGGCATCTTCACAGTAGTTAAACTGATCATGGTAATGTCTCTGCCTTGAGACTGGCTTTACTGAGGTATAATTGACATACAATAAAATTCACCCATTTTCAGTGAGTTTTGACAAATGGATGCAACTGTGTACACGACCTAGGTATAGAACATTTATCCCCCTGCAAATTCCCTCATTCTGCTTTGCTGTCAGTGCCCTCTCCCTGCTCCATCCCAAGAAACCCAGGATCTGCTTACTTTTACTTTGTTTCCTTTCTCTAGAATTTCATGTAACTTTAATTACAAAGTCCATCTTCTGTCACTCGGGTGAGGCTTCTGAGTCCATCCAAGCTGTTGCACGTAACAGCAGTTCATTCCTTTTCATTGCTGGCATAGCATTCTGCAGTGGGACATGTCACCATCTGTTTACCCATTCCTGGAGAAGGACACTCAAGTTGTTCCCAGATTTTTACAATAATGGATAAAGCTGCTATGGACAATTACCTACAAGAATTTGAGTGGATTGGGTAAATATTCAGATAAATACCTTTCCTCTTGGGTATGTGCCTATTAATGGAATGCTGTTTAGTATGGCAACATGTTTAACTTTATTAAGAATCTGACAAATTGTTTGCTTGCCTTCCCACCGTGGATGGATGAGAATCCAGATGCTCTCTACATCCAGCACGCAGTATCATTAGTCTTTTACCTTTTAGACATTCTGTTGTGTGCAATGTGCTATCCCATTTTCAGTTTAATTTATACTTCCCTAAATAATTAAGGTTGTTGAGCATCTTTCCATGAGCTGATGATTTTCACATCTTTCTAAATCTGAAACCCGTTTTTATTTAGGTGTCTTTGTAACGTGGAGTTGTAAGAGTTCTTTGTACATTCCGCATACAAGCACTTGGTCAGGTACAGGTGCAGACGTTTTCTCCTCACCTGTGACTCGCCTTTCAGTCCACTTCCTTTCAAAGAACACACAGTTTTAATATTGATGAAATCCAACTTTTCTGATTTTTCTTTTGTGGTTCACACTTTGAATCCTAGCTAAAAATGTTTGCCTAATACAAAGGCACAGGAATTTCCTATTATATTTTCTTCTAGAAGTTTCATAACTTTAGCTCCTACATTTTGAGTCTATGACACATTTTGAGTTACTGTTTTAGTATGAATGTGTACATTTTTCTTTGCTATTTATTGTCAGAAACCATTTGTGCAGCCTTGGAACTATTTGGTACTTGAAGCTTTGTTAGAATTTCCCTGTGAGATGATCTGGGTGTGGAGATTTTTACAGGTTTGTTCTATGAACCCTGAAAGCCAATCCTTCTACATCTGTGATTCTCAACCGGTGTGCCTTGAAATTTTTTAAAGATAATGATCTTAAATTAATTAATTAAATAATTTTCGAAAGAAGTTCAAAGCACAGTAAGTATTCTTTTTTAACACTTTTTGTTTGATCAACATAATTTGTGCCAGGGAAGTTTAATTATAGGTTCCAGTGTGCTGTGACATAAAAGAAAGTTGAAAAACACTGTTCTACATGGATTCTGAGTGCCTAATGGAGCCTGAATTCAAAATAGAGCCAAGAGGCCAATTGCTGAATAGAGGTGACACGTGTACTCTGGGTGTGCATAAGTTTGGGACTTTCATAACTTTCTGTTCCTGTTCCAGCCACCCCAATCAAGGGCTGCCCCAAAGTCTCATCTTCCCACCGGGACTGATCAACAGACTAGACCTGTGTAGACCAATCAGAACCCAGCAAGCTTATAGCCCTCATTTACATAGCAGACCAGTGTGGGCAAGTGAGCAGGAATTTTCTGATTTAAAAGCTCCCCTCTGCGAGTAGGGCGACGGCCCCATATACCGAGGGTGGCGGGTTCAAACCCGGCCCCGACCAAACTGCATCAAAAAATAGCCGGGCGTTGTGGCAGGCGCCTGTAGTCCCAGCTACTCGGGAGGCTGAGGCAAGAGAATCACCTAAGCCCAGAAGCTGGAGGTTGCTGTGAGCTGTGACTGCACAGCACTCTACCAAGGGTG
>CAUYRH010119500.1:0-41868 GCA_963574655.1 Perodicticus potto
GTAATTTTAATGGTACCCAGGAGTATATCAGTATTTCTTTTCCAGGATTCTTTGCACCCATTTCCAGTTTCTATTACTCTAGTGCATAATAAGGTTTGCCAGCTTCTGAAAAATCAAGGTGCTTTTTCAGTTCTGTTGAAACATGAAACATCTTTCCTTTGTCTCTCCAAATCTGAAGTTTCATATTTTAATGCAATTTAGCAATGTTATTTTGTAGCCATAAAAATAATTGCATATAAGATTCCAAGCTTTAGGATCTGTAAATAAGTTCCAGAGAGTTTCTCCAGTAAATTTTGAGAAATAAAAGTATGATTAGAATAAATCTGCAAACTCATAAAAGGACAATGCCAAAAGACATTGTTCATTTGAATTCTTCATCAATTCTTTCATTGATTAAGAATGGTTGAGTTCCATTTTAATTGCTAGATCTGGTTTTGGCAGGTAAAAGTATGAGACAAGAAATTTCCTTTTTTTACCCCTTAATTTTCCTGACCTAGAGGAGTATTTTTTCCATAAATATTCAATACGATGTGAACCTCTGAAGGCATTCACAACATGGTGGTAGAAGAAATGAAATAAAGAAAATAAGTAATTATTGTAAACATGTGATATGTTCTGTAATATGTAGTAAAGGGAATTAGAAAGTGCAGTAAGATTATTCTGGAATTTAAAAAAATGTTCCACAAAGGTAATAACATTTTTACCTTTGTTCTAAAGTATAGCATTGATACAAATTAAGAAGTTGGGAGTGAAAAATTCAACAGAAAGGAAATACCAAGAATGAAATGAATGAATGAAATACTGGGTGTAGATTGTTTGGCATTGTTGTGTTGGGGGTGTGTAAGGGTGGGGCAGTGACAGACTTGGAAGTGAAGGCAGATGTAAAACTCACGGGATAGAAATAAATGAACCCGCAGAGATTGCTCTGTTTCTATGCCATGTACTACGTCAAAAAAAGAAAAAGAAAGAAAGAAAGAAAGAAAGAAAGAAAGAAAGAAAGAAAGAAAGAAAGAAAGAAAGAAAGAAAGAATCTTATATTCAACAACCAATAATTAATTAGACACTGTGGAGTCACCACATATTTTTAGCAAGAGAGAGGCTTTATCAATCTAGATTTTCTAAGATAACCTGGGTAGTTATATGCACAACAAAATACAGCAAGGAAGTCTAGACAAAGGATGATAAAGGCCAAAACTAATGGCAATACTGATAAAAAGAAATAAGTTATTGAATAGCAACCATGAGATAGTTGTTGTGCTAAGGCGCAAAGAATCATTTCACATGCAATGAACATCTTAGAGGTGGACACTTTTACTGTGGTTATTTTTCAAACACGGAAGGATAATCAATTGTTCCAGGACCGTGTAATTTTAGTACTCAGAATCATGGGTTTTGGGGATCCCCTCAGTCCTGTGCAAACTGAGATAGTTTGTCACTCTAGGTCTTGAATTAATTAACTAACTCTCCCAGGAGCAAACAACTAACATATGGTGAATCAGCCGGAATTTAAATTTAGGCAATTTGACTTTGAAAACATGTGTGTCCTTGGGCAATTACTTAAACTTGTTACAACTTTGTTTCTTTAAGGACAGAGTGAAGATAATATCAATTTCTATCTTGTAGAGTGTTTTAATGGTGAAAATGAAGTGATATTATCCACGTAAATGTTTATGCTACTACATGGCATATCAAAAGTACTCAATGCATGTTATCTACTTCATTCATAATTGCACTATTTTAATGTGGATATTTTGTGGGAAAATTGAGAACCACGTGATGGAAGGGAAAAGCTAGGGTGAAATCAGGGCCCAGGATTTTTGTGATTTTTTTTTTTTTTTTTTTTTTTTTTTGAGACAGAGTCTCACTATGCGGCACTTTAGAGTGCAGTGACGTCAAAGCTCACAGCAACCTCAAATTCTTGGGCTTAAGCGATTCTCTTGCTTCAGCCTCCCAAGTAGCTGGGACTACAGGCTCCTGCCACAATGCATGGCTATTTTTTAGTTGCCATTGCCATTGTTGTTTAGTTGGCCCAGGCCAGGTTCGACTCCCCCAGCCTCAGTGTATGTGGCCAATGCTATAACCACTGCTATTTTTATCGTTGCTATTGTTTTTAGCTAAAGAGACTGAGCACTGGACACGTTGGTAATTAAGGGAAGAGACATATCATGATGTGCTTGCATTGCTAGAAATAATGATTTAAAAAGTTTAAAACCAATTTTCAATATATTATAAGGAGATTAGAAATTGAATTAAGAAAATGATTGCAGATAATAGGCAAATGGGAACAGAGACAGGAGGTACGTGGATCAGAGAAAACCAAAATCTGTTGCAAAGTGCAATAGCCTGAAACCTGGCCTTTCCAAGCAGATTGTCTTGCTGGAGCTTCACCCCTCCCACAGCACCACTTTGCTCAGAGGTCACTAAGCACAGAGAGACAAGGCTCACTGTGGGCAGGGGTGAGTGTATTTGGGGAGTTAGCAAGGGAACGTTGAACTTGATGGAGACAGGGTGGGCAACTACACATTATAGTGTAGGGCGTATACAGGTGGGGCAGTGACAGATTTGTTAATAGAGAAACAGTCTCTCAGGGAGATAAGGAGGAAAATATCTCCTTTCTTCTGTCATCTCAGTATTGGCAGGAGTACCAGTTTGGCTTGCACCCAAGTCTCCCCTGGGGTTTCATCACCACTCTTAAGATATGTGTGCATGGTCTGATTGGAATCTGGCTTGACATCCTGCTCCTGGGCTGTGTACCTCATCCCATGCTCTGTGTTAAGATCATAAATAAGTTAGAGTAATAAAAGTAAGAGATAAATCAGTCTAATTAATGCAATTAAAGAAATAGTTTGGTTAGAAAATGCAAGCCCAGGGATATTGAAGAACACGTGAGGCAGTCAAACAGACAGAGCTGCAGAAGGAATTGGAACTTCGGGTCTAAGTGTGGTCATGTTTCTCCAGTATTACCTCAATGAGCAAGGAGATCAAGTCTATACACTGAAGAAATTTGACCCTATGGGACAACAGACCTGTTCGGCCCACCCGGCTCGGTTCTCCCCGGACAACAAATACTCGCGACATCGAATCACCATCAAGAAACGATTCAAGGTGCTCATGACCCAGCAACCGCGGCCTGTCCTCTAAGGGTCCCTGAAATTTCATGTTTCTTCTGCCTCCTGCTACCCCTCGGAGATTCCATAACCAAATTCGATCTGTCCGTCATGAAGTCATTTTTCCAGCCATGCTGTTTGGAGTTCACACTCTTCATGGTCTATGATCATGCTCGTGTGTGGCAGTCACGGTGGCATCTCCTAGAAAGGGAACAAGTTTGACTCTTTCTTTCCCCCCCACATTTGAAACTTCTGCCAGGTTATTAAAGATAAAATGATTTGGAAAAAAACAAAGAAAATGCAAGCCCAGGAAGACCCATGATATAAGAGGTTAGCCTTCCCCCATTAGATTGATGATTAAAACAGTGATATGTGTAATAACAATAGAGCTAGCCTAGAGCTAGGGGCTTCTACTGGTCCTCATGCTTGGAGGTAGACAGTCTCCCAGCAGTTTCTTAAAAAACTTTCTTTTTGTGTCTTTGAATCTTCATTTTTTCCTCAACCTCTCTTCTCTGCCAGCCACTGGGAAAGAACTCCTGGTATAGTTTGGGGCTGGTGCCCCCAATAAGACTGATTAGATTGTAACTTGGCTAATTTGGGAAGAACTTGAAGAGGATAAATTTATTTTTTAGAAAGAATAAAGTTTATGTTTAAAACATTGAATTTGAAATGAAGAGGAGATGAATTTTGTTCTGAATATGGGTTTATTCATTCTAATATGAATATTAGATTCTTCCAGCCTTTTAACAGAGGTAATTAGCTACACCCGGACAGGTCTTCATCATACTGAATTGCAAAATTTTAATATGAATCCCAGTAGACTTTTTGTATTTTTTAACAGCTTTGTTTACAGTAAATCATTATTTTACTTATGGATTTATTTTCATAAATATTATCAAGTAATTATGATAAGGTCAAAAATGAGAATAGGAAGAAAAGTGACTATGTCTTCAAAGAGAGCTGTAACTCAAAAAAACATCCAGAGCTTACAAACTCGCATTGGAATTATTTCCATCAGGTTTTAAAAGCTTATGATAAGCAGGTATCTTATTTGATTACCAAATATGTCTCAGTAGCTAATATCTGTTTGCTAAAAATATCTCTGAAATGGAAGCCAATGAAGCTAAAATTGTGAAAAGAGCAATTCAGATAGCTGAAGATGTCTTTTCCAAAAGGAAAGCATGCTGGTAAATTCAGAACTTTAGCAACTGTAATCATGTAAATGTTTCCCTTTAGATTGAATTTCTTTGATGGGAAGTTTGTTAGCTTGATCGTCTATTTTAACGGCTGTAGTACCCATATTGAATTCAATACCACCACCATGTACGGGTGCCTACTATGTGCCAGACATAGGGGTAAGTGCTGCAAACAAAAACTATAAAAAAAAATGATGTCAGGTTCCTACTCAAACTCAGTCATGTGTTCAGAAAAGATACTACCCAACTCTAATTCAGTGAAACACATGCAAATCAGATGGTTGGAAGGTACGAAATTAATTATCTTCCATTTAAAGGAGTTTTCTTAGGACATTGAATGGCACAATTGATTCATCCATGCTGAAGATCTAAAGGTTGGTTCCTCTCCGTCATGTTCCACCTCAAGTCATTCATATTCTTAGTTTTCATTATATTCCAGTGCCACGTTTTTGTTTTTGTTTTTGTTTTACCTCATGCTGTTTTTTTCCCCCTGAGAGCACAGGGATGTTTGCCACTGGCCTTATCACAGGTCTGCACATCAAGTGTAAATTCAATTATGGGATGCCCCCTATTTAAAGTCCTGTATTTTAGTTCTTCATTACCTATATTTCTTAGCATAGCATGTAAAGATAAGTGAAACATTGGTTGAATGAATAAATTAATCTATCCCCAGATGACTTATCAGGCTTTGACTGTCTCTCAAACATAGCAGGTCATCTAGTTCAACATAGCTACTTGTGCTATGAATATGGTACAATGGCACACCCTGGTCCCTCTAGGCAATGCTAGGGCTCTTCTGTCTGTTAGCCATTAAATCACACCCACATTATGAAGTCCTTTTCATCCTCTCATGTTTATTTCCCTTTCTTTCACCTGCCCTTCTTTCTGCTCTTCTTGAAACTGTTTAATTGACCATGAACCACTTGAACACAAGGATTTTTTATTTTTTTTTCCTCCATGCTTCATGTGGTCCTTTAAACATAATGGTTTCTAATGTATTTGTTGATGATTAAAGGCTTAAATACTACTGTATTCATAAAAGTCATTTTCCAATCCATTACAGTTTACAAAACATTTTTCAGACATTATCTCATTTCAGTCTCATTGAGATGAGGTCACTTGTTGTGAAAGTAAAAAGTAACCGTACTAAAATGAGGGGAGAAATTTTTGTGTGTCCCATTTCTGAATGTTGGAAACCAGCAAGTATGTGTGTAACTAACAAATGAAAGAAAAAAATAGCTTGACTTTTCCCATCTGAACCATCACTTCATTTGTTTTGGATTTTCCTTAAGAAGCAACAGAATAGTCTTATATTTGGGAATACATCTGATTCAAAATATTCCTTGCCTTCAGGGATCAAAAAGATAATATTATCAAGGTTTAGAAAAAAAATGTCCCTCAAAATAATCTGTAATGCTTTGTTTCTTGGTAAATGTGCTCTGTACACCACTGGGAACTCTCTACCTTCATGCTACATTGTCTTATAAATTTGGGATCATATACTTTTTCTGCAGAAAGACTTTTCTGATTTATTGTACTTGAGAAACATTTGAAGGAATAGTTTGAAGTACAGTTCCTAAGCTTGATGCAAATAGATTGTTGTTGGTAACACTGAGTGGGGCTCAGCGACCTTGTTTAATAATCAATGCATCGAGGGCGGTGCCTGTGGCTCAAAGGAGTAGGGCACTAGACCCATATGCCGGAGGTGGCGGGTTCAAACCCAGCCCTGGCCAAAAACCACAACAACAAAAAAAAAAAAAAAAGAAAGAAAAGAAAAAAAAATCACGGCATCGTATTCTGATCTAGTGGTCTGTAGATGACACTTTTAAAAAAACTAATGAATGTAGTCCAACTGCTATGATTGGCACTCAATACTCCTTTGTTGTCTTTTGGGTCTTAATATTAGTGTTTTTAGTCCTGGCTTTCTTATTTTTTAAATATGATTTTTAGTATACATGTAGAGACAGAGAGAGATATCTTTTTTTTTTTTTTTGGAGAGAGAGAAATCTTAAACAGTATAAGTCAGTATTGTGCTAGTCAAGTGGAGTATGAATAAATGTGAAAGCTGTTATTTATTAGCTATTTCCTATGTTCAGGTACTAATCAAAATTTTCTTTATGCATCAACTCAACTCACATTACAAATTACCTACTTGGTGACACATTTTACATCTTCATTTTAGAGAAAAGGCAAGGGAGTCACAGAGAAGGTAGGTAATGTGCTTAGGAGACCACAGCTTGCTAATGGTCAAAATGAAATTGAAATCTCAGGACGACGCTTTATAGACATTCATGCTGCTTTACCACAATCCTTAAAACTATGTTTGGATACTGCCTACCAAAATAAGAAATGCAAGCGGGGGAAGAGGAGAAGAGGATACTGGCCCAACTTCTGCTGCATTTCATTAAATCACACTCACATAATGAAATCTTTCCCACCCTCCCATGCTTATTTCCCCTTCCTTCACCTTCCCTTCTCTCTGCTCTTCTTGAGACCATTTAATTGACCATGAACCACTTGAAGGCGTGGATTTTGCTTACAATCAGTGGGGGATTTTTTGGTGAGCTTTTCCAAAACATTTTGTATTTTTGGCACAATACCTTCTAAACTGTAACTAAAATTCAACACTGTTTCAGAGGCACAGTTTGAATGATGTCATTAATGATTTTCTACTGTCTGAATATATCAACTTCATATTTAACGGTTATGCAAATATGTAAAAGAAAAACATAAAATTCCCAATATACAATTTGATAGACATAAATATATAACCCTCACTTAAAAAATGACCTATAAATATGAGAAAAATATTTACTTGGTTTTTAATAAAGTGTAAATTAAGAAAAATATTTACTTGGTTTTTAATAAAGTGTAAATTATGATGACAGAGCTTATCTTTCTTGAATTGCACCTTTTAGTGTTTTCCAATTCCTTCTTTTCTCTCTCTATTCCCCACCATAAACTTTAAATATTATTGCTTCTCAAGTACTATCTTGGGTACTTTATCTTTTCCCACAGAGTTCCCTTGAGAGTTTTTATTCTTTCCCATGGTTTCAAGCAAAAGTTTAAGAAGCTGCCAATTCTATCTCATCCCTGACGTACCCCTGAGGTGCAAACATATTTAACACTTCTGTTCCCACAAGAAAAGCCAGAGACAAAAAGTGTTAGGCAAAGCCATGGTATGTAGTCAGGATAAGGCTCACTGAGCACCCTTCATGAGAGTGTATTCTGTCATCACTGGGACCTGGTACACCATTCAGGGAGCATCTCTAAGTTCAGCGAGTTCATTTTTATTTTACACATTACATCATGACAGCTGGGCTGGGTAAGAATGATCTTTAATGATTTAGGACACTGCTAAATCATCTTTTCTTTTCTTACTTCACTTTTTGAATGAATGTGGTTTTTGCAATTTTTCCAGAGTATTTATTTCTTTTACTTAATAGGACCTTAGAATAAATGTTTAAATCCTAAGCTGTTTATGCATATTCTGGCTGGTAAAATTTTCTCTAACCCCCAAATTGATCCCTCGATTTTGATTATAAAAGCAAAACAAACAAAACAAACTTAAACTCTGTTTGGGGTGCCAGAGATCAGGTTTGGCAAACTCAATTTTTGCCTCGTCAGCTGACTTGCTACTAGTTAGGGCTAGTAGAGAAATAACACAAAGATGGGGTGAAGGCAATACCTGTCTATCTTCTCCTGTTTCTGCTTTTCCTGGCAGGGTAACCTGCCAGCCAGCGTGGACGTTCACCTCAGCAACTGCATTTCCTTCAATTCTCCAGATTCTTTCATCACTTTACAAAGCAGCCTCCAGTGTCTTCTTAGATGTACTAGAACATCGGAGTGATGCCCCCTTCTTAGAAATCTGACTCCCAGATCTTGGGCAGCCTTTCTATGAACCTTTCTGTCCTAACCTTTTCCTTTGTTCGTCTAGCTCAAGAGACAGGAGCTGCTGCTACTTCCTCTTCTGGCTGCTCAGTGTTTCATTTTATGTTCTTTAATATCTATTTAGGCAATGATCTACATATATTCTTTTTGCTTAAAATCAGTGGGTTTTTTTGTATTTTTGATTAGAAGCAGACTATACATTATATTCATAGCTTCCATCCCAAACCTTCAAAGATGAATAGTGGATTGACTCAGAGGAAATAGATTTCAATTATTAAAAATATTTTGAGTGCCCTCTGAATGTCAGGTACAGACTGAAGTACTAGGGTTCGTGAAGTGCTGTGGCAATTAAATTATTTTATCTAGAATACTAGTCTAGTAGGGGAGAGAAAAGGAAGTCAATAATTACAATAGAATGTGACAGAAGATGTATATTTCAGCTTTAAAGAAGGGACATTGGATAAAGCATCAAGACATGTTTTGAAGTATGTGGAAATTTAGGGTAAGTGATGAGTGTTGAGAGGTAAGAGCCATCATACCCTGTAAACATTTTTATTCCAGATAGTTTTCTAAAGATTATAAGAAATATTATTGTGATGAATCTTATGTTGTATGCATAAGAAAAGTCCCTTTGGCCACAGTGGAGGAATAGTTAGGAAAGGGCAGACCAGAATGGCCAATTCTAAAGTTGTGGCACAGCTAGCGAGAAACAGCGCATGTGTGAATTAAGGTTGTGAGAGTTGGAATGGAGAGAAAGATACAGCTCCCAGAATCTTAAAATATAAGACAGGGCTCATCAGCCCATGAAAAACCACCCATAGGAGTCAAACAATTTAATTTCCTGAAACTTATTCAATTAAAATAAATAATACAAAGGTCAGTTACCGAAGACAATATTCTGAGAACTCTATAATCTTTACTTAGTAGATATTACTACCTATAATTTGTAGGCACCTGAAAATTGACATGATCAAAATGCATCTTATTGGGTCTCCCAGACTTTGTATTCTCAATGCCCTCTCATTGTGTTGAATTGTGCCGCCCTCATTATAGGCCAGGTGTATCCCCTTTATGCCTCATCTGATGCAGTCGGATTCCTTAAATGTCTCTTTCAATTGTGTACCCCTTCATTTCCACTTCCACTGGGGGTGGCTGTAGGAAGCATTTCATAAGAGGTAGCAGGGACAATTGTAATAGAAATATAACTGTTTTCCTTTTTTTTTTTCTTTTTTGTTAAACCTCCTGTTTGATCCTTGGAAATGTATCTTTCTATAGCACTGATTTGCACAGGTGATTACTTCACTTAATATTTTTGACATTAAAACTGATATCTGCCCATCTGTCCACTTTCCTGCTTCAACTTCTCTCATTTTCTACTCTTTGTCAATATATAGCTGCTTGAACCCTCCACACTCATCCGTCTTTTGTCCATTTGTGCCTGTCCAAAGGCTGTTCCCTTTCTGGGGAATGGCCTTTTCTCCTTCTTATCCTAATCCATGCTTCTATCCTTTTTCTCCTTTATCACAAATTACATACTTTGTGAAATTCTAGAGTGTTTCAAACTGTTTCATTCTTGTGTGGAAGTGCCTGATGTAGATGAATAGATTTACTGAGTTTCTGAGTCTTCTAACAGAGATTCACAGGATTATGCCTATTCAGGATCACTGTCTGATTCTAAGCTTCAGTTTTAATTCTGCCTTTCAGTGTGTGGCATTAATGTTCAAAAATAATTACTAAGTGGTGGTGCCTGTGGCTCAGTGAGTAGGGCACCGGCCCCATATACCAAGGGTGGTGGGTTCAAACCCAGCCCCGGCCAAACTAAAACAAAAAATAGGCAGGTGTTGTGGCAGGCGCCTGTAGTCCCAACTACTTGGGAGCCTGAGGTAAGAGAATCGCCTAAGCCCAGGAGTTGGAGGTTGATGTGAGCTGTGAAGCCACAGCACTCTACGGAGGGCGATAAATTGAGACTCTGTCTCTACAAAAAAAAAAAAAAAGAAAAGAAAAGAAAAAATAATTACTAAGTTATAATAAAATACATTAATTATGGTATGATACACTTAATTATTTTCTTTTTACAAAAATAACAACAAAAATTGTAAGGAGAACCACTCACCAATACCCACCAAAACCATAAAAGACTCAAATGGAAGAGTCACAGAAGAAATAGAAAAGGTAAAAATCAGACCAGGTGGCAAGGTTCACACCTGTTATCCTAGCACTCTGGAAGGCGGATGTGGTGAGTAGAATCTCTTGAGCTCAGGAGTTGGAAACCAGCCTGAGCAAGAGCCTCTACTAAAAGTAGAAAAAATTAACTGGGTATTATGGTGAGCATCTATTGTCCCAGCAGCTGGGAAGGCTGAGGCTGGAAGATTGCTCAAACCCAGGACTTTGAGGTTGCTGTGAGCTATGCCAAGGCCATTGCACTTTAGCCTTGGTGATAGAGCAAGACTCTGTCCCCATAAAAAAAGAAAAAGTAAATAAAATAAGCTAAAATCATAAAACATGACTCATAATCAGCTCAAGTTAAATAAATATTCAGTAAAGCAAAACTATAATAATATTTTGATTATCAAGTTTTAAGTATTAATAAATCAAAGCAACCAATGTAAATGAGGGTGCCGTGTGAAATTAACATTGTTTTAATTCAACATTCTTGGAAGCTTAAGCAAGCAAAATATTTTTTAAGAATAATTTAGCAATATATACAAAGAAATCTAAAAAAAAAATCATACTTTTGTACAAGCAATTCCACGTCTAGGACTGTAAGCAGATGTTCAGATATGCAGTCCAAGACATTTGTTATGGTAATATTTATAACAGTAGAAATATAAAACAAAAAGTTCTTCAGTAATAGAGAAATGCTTAAACACATTTTGTTCAATTAACTATAACTAGAGATGTAAAAAATTATATTAGATAGACTAATGTAATAAAATAAAGAGATACACATGTGTTTGAATACATGGTGTAGTCATCAAAATACCAAAAATACCTATTTTAAAATGGGCAAAAATAAAATAGGAAAGACTCTATTAAAACAGTAGCATAGGTTATCTCTGTGTGGCGAATTATGAGGTTTTTCTTTCCTTATGCTTTTGTATATAATATTTTCTATTTCCTAAATTTTTCAGATATGGCTTCTTTCATAAATTCATCACTTAGTTTTTTTTTTTTTATCAAATTGCCCATTTGAATCCTCACAGATTACAGCCTTCAAGACACAGGCACCTTTTTTGTTTCATTCATCCATGTGTCCCTAGAAAACACCTTATAATGGACGTTTAAGTGTGCTTTACATATTTTCTTTTTCTTTCTTTCTTTTTTTTTTTTTTTGTGGTTTTTGGCTGGGGCTGGGTTTGAACCTACCACCTCTGGCATATGGGAGCGTCACCCTACTCCTTTGAGCCACAGGTGCCGCCTGTTTTATATATTTTCTTAATAAATAATTGAGCAATGCTTTAAAAAGAGTTCTCCTTCTTCAGAAGAGGAAGATTTGTTCCAAAGAATTATGTTTCCAAGTCTCACATTTGCTAAAGCCCCTCAAAAACCCAAAAAGGATCTTAGTTGTTGTTTTTTTTTTTTTTTTTTTTAGAATTTTATATTCTTTTTTACAGTGAGATTTCCCAAAAAAGTAATTTTCAGAGTTTTAAAAATTAGATCTGTCTCTGCTTCTGGAATAGATTTTACTCATGAATTTCTTGTTCGGATGTTTATGTTTCATTTTGCAGAAATCTCTAATTCCCAAATGTGCTTTATAAATTGCTTTTCTCGACTTACACCTTATTCTATTAAAATCATTTAATTGTAATTCTCTTCCCACTAGCACCTAGGAAACCTTTTTAGTTTACCTGTAGTGATAAATTCATATCAATTGTGTTGAATAAAGAAAAATATCCTAAAATAATTTGACAAGTGTATTGAAGAAAACATCTATTTCTGAAGTCAAGAAACATTGTTGGAGCTTGGCATTTCTATATGGAGACAGAATTTGGATCTGTTCCTAGATGAGAGAGCTGACGGCCTGGAAAAGGCCTGAGGGAAGAAGTGAGAAGCAGCAGTCTTCTGAGGTTTGCCTTTTTCTCTTTGTTTCTTAATTTTTTTCTTCTTGGCTTATTTGTTTTCCTCCAGACTACAAGTCTTCAAGATATAGTTTTCTGGCTACATTATATATTCTGCAAAGCATGTCTACCCTGAGTAGCTCACTGCAGAGACAACATGAGCATATAAAGCATTTTTTGGGCAAGAGAGAACTAATGTTCCCAAATTAAAATTTGATGGCATTTTTATAAGTTAAAACACCTTGCTTCAAATATCAGCTTGGTTCAGTCGCAGAGTGCATAGCTTTTTTTCTTATGTTATTATGGAAAATTCTTGGAGGGGCCCTTTGGTTTTGATACTGGATGTGTTAGCAAATTGTGGTTGATTTTCATTGCCAGTCTCTAGGAAAAGAGCAGCAATTATTTTTTATCAGGAAGTTGTAGGAACATTAGGCTCTATACAGATCTATTTCAATAAAAGGCATTTACAGTGGTACATATTTTTCTAATTATTTCTAATTAAAAAGAGAAGAAACATATATGCAATTTCATACATAAATATTTCAATAATATATTCAGGAAAATATAGTGTGGAGATACGGTGTTTGCAACAATATCTTATTCATGCGTTCGTTTGAGAAAATTGAGGATGTGATGGCAAACAGCTTGAACTTAACTGGAAAAAAGGTATCCTGTTGAATTAAACATAATAAAATAAATATGCAAAAAGAATTTTCAAAAAGGGAAAATTGCAACACTAGTGGAAATATGGAAATGAACACATGTTAAAGATTTTATTTAGTCATTAATCAATAAGGGAACCAAGCAAATATTATAACTGGTTAAAAAGAGAACCCTTCAAAGAACAGACACATTTTAGGTCAGGAATATTGAAATGAATATGCAAATGGAGGTAAAATTGGCTTTTCCCACAGTGAGGGTGGGAAGTGAATTGAACATCCACTGGGCAGGACTGAATTTGCATGTGTAGAGACAGTAATTATTTTGCATTGCTATCAGTTGTGTACAACTTAGCTGTAAAATAGCTTCCATAGAATAGGGATCTGGTAAGTTGGAGGGGTATAATCTAGTGTATAAATAAATGTACAGGGCAGCACCTGTGGCTCAGCTAGTAGGGCACCGGCCCCATACACGGAAGGTGGCAGGTTCAAACCTGGCCTCGGCGGAACTGCAAAACAGAAAAATAGCCGGGTGTTGTGACAGGCACCTGTAGTCTCAGCTACTCGGGAGGCTGACGCAAGAGAATCGCCTAAGCCCAGGAGTTGGAGGTTGCTGTGAGCTGTGTGACGCTACGGCATTCTACTGAGGGCGATAAAGTTGAGACTCTGAGTCTACAAAAAATAAATAAATAAATGTACAATTTTATACTAACATACAAAATTTCCTATACACTTAAGGCTACTGAAGTATAAACGCCTTGCCTTCTGTATTGTAACTATAAGATAAATGTTCCTTTTGTTCAAAACTAATAAAATACACAAAGACCATATTATTAGAATAGTTCTCAAATTCAGATGGTATCGAGTTACAAAGGTGGAAGGCACATTTGAAGATATGAGATTCATTGCCAAACCATTTTATAGACACATCCTTTTTGTCTTTGTTACCGACACTTTAAATGCTCAGATGCTGAATCCAAAAGCCTGTGAAATGTTTCCCTTCCTCATTAGACATCCGACCTGTCATTGAGTCCTCATGTTCTACCTCCATTGTCCACTTGGAATCCAGTCCGTTCAGTTCAGTTCAGTTTAATTGCTTCCTTCCTAGAACATGCTTGTATTAGTTATGTTCTTTCTGTATTATTATCATACCTTCCTTACTGGGGCACAAATTTCATGCTTTTCTATTATTAACCAAGTGCTCTGCATATTTTTTTTTGCATTATTTTTAGAAAATATCTTTTTGACTAGGAGAATATACAGGTTTTATTTATTTTATTATTATTATTTTTTAATTCTATGCTGAAGACAGTAACAGCATAGTTCCTTTACCCAGCAGGTTCATAGTCATTATAACTCATGTTCTCTCTTATGACTATACTAAAATGTCCCTCCTGTGGAAGAAAAAAAGAAAAAGACCTGTTTTTCATTAGCCCAATATTTTCCAGAGGGATTTTTTTAAATGTAAGTGAAATATCATTATCTTACCCAAAATCTAATGATAATACATGGATTTTTGCACAAATGGAATCCAAACTTCTTACCACGGACTACGAACCCCTTCTGGTCCTTGTTCTATCTCTTTGATTTCATTTCAGCCCTAGAAGTTGGGGGACACTGCACCCCTTTCTGTTACTTTAAGGTAGGATTTCTCAAGCTCAGCCCCTCATGAAGAGCCTTCCTGCACTTTGAAGACTATTTAGTCGCATTTCTAGACTCTACCCAGTAGGTGCCAGAATTAATTTCACATACACACACACACCCACACCCCGTCGTGTGACAGACAAACGTGTCTGTTGCCATTGCTAAATGTCCCCTGGTGGGCATTTTCTCCTCTATTTGAGATCCACAGATTTAAAGCAGCAAACTTTCATGCTCTTATTGTATGAGTTACCTCTGCAAGTAAGGGTCTTCAGGAGCTATGCATGGCTAGCTTCTTTCCTTTCAACAAATCTCAATGAAATATCGC
This sequence comes from Perodicticus potto, assembly GCA_963574655.1. Lineage (NCBI taxonomy): Eukaryota > Metazoa > Chordata > Mammalia > Primates > Lorisidae > Perodicticus > Perodicticus potto. The sequence goes on from CAUYRH010119500.1 coordinate 14,881, forward strand.
TTGTGGTGGGATAAATATATCCCACATTCTTGTCTACCCTAATTTATAATTGCTAATCACCAATTCTCTCAGGATTCTTCTCAGGAAAAGAATATTCTTTTCTTCATAACACTTATCATAATCTACAATTGACATGTTCACTGATTTAATGTCTAGAGACTATATCTCCAGAAAATGTCAATTTTGTTCACTATTTGGTCCAGTTTAGTTCATTTCTGTATATTTTGGTCTTGACACAGGACTGACATTGGAAAGGCATTAGGTACATGCTTTTGAATCAGTGAATGCAAATTGGAATTGATTTCTCTACTTATAAATCGAATCTTCACATTACAACATATTTGGAAGCTCAGAAGTGCTTAGCAAATTTGTGATAGCAAACATAAATATAGAGAATGATGTTTTACTGTATATTTTTATTTTTATTTTCCCCCATACTTGAAATTTTAGAGAAACCAGAATATGTGTAATTATGAGATATTAATTTAGAGAGGTACATTTTTGTATCAGGGCTATTTGTTTGCATGTGTGTTTATTTTCTTTCCTGAGTACTTTATCTATTTATTAGGTTGGTTCTTTTTTATTAGTACTTCAGATTTATTCATTAGTACTTTATTTATTTAAGTCCAAATTTATATGATTTGTTGAAATATTTCAAAAAAATAAGAACACTTGGGTTTCATGCATGCTCCTCAATGGTATTCTTTAGAAGAAATGTTTTAAAAATTTCATCTAAGCCATACTTTGAAAGTATTAAGTAACAACCTTTTGGTGTATAAATCATTACTCAATAAAAACATATAGGTTTAAGCATTGTAAATTTGTGCACCAATCAAATAACTTTTGTGCATCAAAGTCTAGTTGAAAGTATTTTTCTGTCTTTCAGGATTCTACAGTTTAGCATATATATGCAAATACAATTAAATTTTATTTTCTATGTCCAAACACATTTATGAAAATATGAAAAATGTCTATATTTGTGAAAGACATGAATCATCTCGTTTAAAAAGTGAGCTTGAGTTAATCTTAAATAGAATGATTTTGCTAGATAAAATAGATTTTATTTATATTTTAAAACTACCAAAGGTTAAATATTCTTACATATATATAATACAATGAATCCTAAAATCTTATTCATTATTATTTTAACACTAAGTCCTAATAATGATATATAAATTATTTAAGAACATGTTAAAATAGAAATAAAATTCTTATCTTACTCAACAAAATGTCTCTTTATGAGGACATTCTATGTGTCTTTCTTAATAGTAAAAATAGTCAATTATTAGGATCATAGATGGGCAAATACTACAGCTACATTTGGAAGGGTCTTTAAACTGTAAAGTATAATTTTCAAAAAGTTAAACAACAGTTATTTTCTCAAACAAGTACAAAATATATTCATGCCTAAATTTTCTTGAATTCATTTGTAAAGAGACCAGCAGAACAATAAAACTAGTTCAGAAAACATTTAAGATATTGAGAATTTGTAGGCTCTGAAGAAAAAAACGTTGCAATGAGATTTCAAGTCTAGGTACAAACCTGGCTAATATCCTACCGGGCACTATCACTATCCCTCTGAAGTTATCTTTTCTACTAGACAGAAAATAATTATTTCTCTACCAGACAAAAGTGGAGAATCTGACATGATTTCACATGTTACTCATTTCCTATTTAGAAAATAAAAGTTACATTCACATAGATTAAATACTCTTTGAGTAAGCATCTTAGACAATGTTCCACTAGCACATTGAAAAGACACACAACTATCTTTTGCCTTACATTTTTAGAAAAAAAAATTAAACTATCCTAAAAAATTAATTACATGTGAAACGTACTACCTATTTCAAGTTTCCATTACCATAATAATTTATGAAGACCTTATCCTAGGTCTAATTTGCCCTTGTTTACCCCTTATTTAGGTTCCAAATTCTTCTAATAATTTGGTAAGTCTCTTCATGTATATTATATTCTTACATAAGCCACAACTATTTCATGTTGACAGATTTTATTTATTAAATTTTATTAATGCTAATTGGTGGATATAATTGACTAACTAGATTTCCTCCTAATTCTACATATTTCAACACTCTTCACAGATTATTTATTGGCAATTTCCTGTTTTCCTGGGTATGACTATGTGTCTACAGTGTGAGATAGTCTTTGGCCTTTAATCTGCCTGGAAGCAGGTTTTACCAAATGCCTTTTGAACTTTGTCTGTTCTCCTCAATCAAAGTGAGGGGAAAATAACTTCCAAATTATAGAGTCATCAAGTAGAGGTTTACGTATCGGGAGATGCTTTGGGAGAGTACGGTCATGTAGGAGATGTTTATTACATATTTATTGACAAACTGACTCATTGCAATATGGCCATCATATATGCTATTGAGTTTTTTTGGTGTAGCAACCTTGTATTTTGTGCAATATGTTACCAATATTTGAGAAGCAAATGAGTGTTTTCATAGGCAGAATACCTGTTTTCTATTCCCATTACTCAGTGTGGGGTTGCCCTCTTAGGATGATATCTTGTTGATAACTTCAGTCTCAAGAGTGAATATGGGGCAAAATTATACAATAATTTTGATAGACTTTTACATTAAACATAAAATCCCATTATTTTCTTATATATGGTAAAGTGGGCCGTCACTACTTTCAATGTCAATATTATCGATTGCTGTCCTAAACCTACACTTACAATGATCTCCAGTTGTAGATAAGGGTATATGCGGTATTAATCTGACCCTTATGCTAAATCTTTATTGTATTGTGGTGTTTCTTTTATTGAATATGTTTTGCTCTTTAACAACAAAGTACATATGAGAGTGGGCACAAGGAATGATAAGTAGTTGGATCAGAAGGATATTTAAATGAAGAATCACCAACTTTGGCAGAGTTTTATTAGGAATGCTTTCAAATACCCTCAATTCCTCCACAGCTGGGCTCAAAACATTAGTAGGTAAAATAGGTGTGGGATTTGAAAAGAGTATGAAAGTGCTCTACCACAAAAAATGTGCCTATTTTATTAGTCTCTGCTTGCTTGAAACCCCCACTTTTAACCCATTCATTCACATATATTGACTATTAATATGTAGAACCATGACCTTTAGATGCCACAATGGCTTTCAAATTTTCTTTGGGAATATAAAACCATCAAGGAGACATAAAACATTGATTTGAAAACACTTAAAGCTAATTTCCTTATTTGAGATTAATAAAAAATTAGCTAGAAAAAAAGTGCAACAGCTAGATAATGTGACATAAAACTGTTAGATTTGAATAGGCAATGAGCCAATGCAAAATACTATGTAGGTGTTTACATATATGTACCTAAGGATATTTATGCCTAGGTGTATACATAAGCTGAAAGCATTGGGATATGTGCCTTCACATACATATATATTTCAACAATTGTAAATTCATATCTGAAATTAAAATGGAAAAGTATTGGGAGGCAGTATGCATAATATTAAGAATAAAACAGGAATCAAAATTAAATAACTCTTGTATGTATGTCTATAAAGCCAGGGATAGCATCACCAATTATTTTATTTTCTAATGCATTAATAGGAAAAATTATTTTTCAAATCAAAAAGGATTTAATATTTTTCCTGAGTAGTTTTGAGTATATATTTGTAGCAGGTGTTACAGACGAAGGGACAAAATATAGAAATGCCATCTGTATGTGTATTCCTATATTCTAATCTGTATGGAGTACGTTTATTCCTAAATTCTAGCCAGATTTTTTTCCTTCACTGTTATTTAAAGGCTAGAGAATTTGATTCTGCTTCAGAGTGGCCGTTAGGTCTAGTAGCTAATCCTGTTAAACATAGAATGAAAACGCTAATTTTAAATAGTTAAAATTCTATTATATCATCAGATGAAATATACACCATAATACACATCTACATTTTTACTTTAAAAATGTTATAAATATACTTTTTCTTGCATTTAGAATGGTATAAAATAAAACGGTCAGGTTACCTCAAACTGTTTTCCAAAAATCTATGGAGTTCTGTAATTCTGGGGGAAAGATCAGGACTCCCCCTACTGGCAGCATGCCTGCTTAATTTGCATCAAAATCAAGATGCAAAGCATTCATGAAACACTGCAAATTTAGCAATATAATCAACTAGGATAATCCAATTCAGCTCATTTTATGTGCGTGGAAATTGGGGTCCAAGATATTCATGGATTAAAACTTCCATTCATCCCTGTAGCCTCAAACATCAATCTGTATGGACCAAATAATTTACCAATTCAGTCTGGTAAGTACTAAGGACAATAAGAAACAGAGGATTCCAACCACAGAACTATAGTTTGTGTGCTAATGAACATACCCAAACTAATATTGGGACGGTACTTTCTGAGATTTTTAAATTATGAGATACCTGGGAGATCTAGCTTGTTCTCTGGAATTAAAAAAAAATGAAATATAAGAATATTTATAGCATTAGAAAAAAAATTTGACATGGCCTTGCAGCATTAGAAATCCTGAGAGAATGAAAAAAAAAGTGATTATCTTTATCTCAGTTTAATTTTTTTAACTATCCTGGAACTATAGATTAACACCAACCTTTTCCTCAGACTCATGTAAGTCTAAAATTTATTTATTTTTTATTATACTTGTTATAATTTTGTTCTTATTGAAATATTCCCATATGAACCATTTTGGGTCATATATGTGGGAAGTGCTAAGTTCCTACTTGGGATTTTTGCTCTGCAAGCTAAAGAGCACAGTTCATTCAACCATCCCTCATACAGCCTATTTAACAATCACTTAAGACTTTTTTAAAGACTTTTGTAGATCTCTCAGGAATCTCTTAACTGTGTTTATTTCCCTTGCCATATTGGGTACCTGACATTTTTCTTCCTTGCTTAAAGATTCATTTTAAAATTCTTATATATAATTGATCCGTGATTCTTTCTCTGCACTATTTCTCACTGTGATAACCCTCTGCTGTCACTGACTCACAGTGAGATTATGAACACTGTCGCTGAAGTTCAGGGCAATTATCATCCAAACAATGCAAAAGCCAATGATAATAATAGGAAGATGAATAAAAATAAAAACAACCTCGATTTTCATGGAATATGAAGTTGAAGGAGCAAAAGAATATGATAATTCTACTTGTTGGCATTCACGGCGAGGCAGAAGCAACTCAGAACACACAGATAATGCCAGGATGGCTATGTATTTAAGATTTACATTCTGTAATTTCCAAATACATGTGACAAAAATAAAGGGGTAAAATACATTGATAGTGTATTTAATTTAACTTAATCAAATTTTATTCAGCAGCTACTCCAAAGAAATTCTTAAGAACAGGTAGATAAAAAGGGGACCCTGGCATTATCCTCAAGAAAGATAGAATTGAGACACATGATTGAGAAGCCGAGTATATAAGCGCCTAACGATACTAGGAAATAAATTGCATGTTTATATAAAAATATCTAAATTGGTATGACATAAAATGTTGTGAAGATCACTTCTCAAAAAATATGGACAATTTCAAACACAGAGATTATAATATATAGTATAATTAACCTCCCTCTGCCCATAGTCTGTTTAGACAATTGTAACTTCATGGGCAAGCTTGTGTTATTTATATTTGTAAGTAGTTTTCCCCTCCCACAGATTATTTTGAGACCTATCTCTAGAATAAAAATAATATATTATTGATTTTACAATGGCTTTATGGCCCCTAACATCATGAAAAAGCCAAATTCCTAATTTTTTTTAAAGGCAAAGTATAAATTCTATGGAGATTTAGAGCAGACCTGGGGATAGTCAGAAGGCATGGCATCTTGGGGCGAGAGGATGAGAATGTTACCAGTAGGAACAGAAGTTATAGGAGGGACTTCTTGTCCGAGTAGTATAGTAAAGTCACTGAGAAATGAATGACTGTAGTTAATATGTTTAGAAACAAGTAATAATATAGAAAGAGAGACTAGGCATTCAACTTGAAAGATAGAATTTCTGGGTTTGTGATTGGCTTGATTTTGGGAAAATTCATGCATCATTTAGTAAATCACCCATAGCGATCTTCCACACTTTGTGTTTTTGTGACTTTAAGCTTTATTAACAATGTATGATTGTACAGGATAAAATAAATATCCTAACTGCTATTTGACAAGGTCTTTTAGACTCTAATCTTTAAAGAAAGGCCTGGAAAATACATCAAAAACTCATGTTTCACTCATGCTTAACTACTAGACACTTTAGTTTGTCATGCATTTTTATATTTGTAAACATTTTTTCTCTCTAGTTGGGATCTTGTCTCTTTTGGCAACAATCCTTTGATATTATTTTGCATGTTTTACGTGACATAAATTTTATGTATTCGTTATATCCAACATGAAGTTTTGAAAGATGTATACATTGTGGAATTGTTAGATCTAGATAATTAACAGATTAGTTACCTCACCTAGTTATCATTTTTGTGGAAAGAATATTTAATATCCACTTTTGTTTTTCAATAATAAAATATACCATCATTAATAATAGTCATCACATTATACTATAGATATCTTGAACTTATTCTTCCTATTTAACTGTAATCTTGGAATTTTTTCTTTTTCTTTCTTTTTTTTTTTTTTTTTTTTTTGTGGTTTTTGGCTGGGGCTGGGTTGGAGCCTGCAACCTCCGGCATATGGGGCTGATGCCCTACTCTTTTGAGCCATAGGCACCACCCCATATCTTGTATATTTTTACTAGCATCTCCCCAACCATGCCTGCCCCCCCCCCAAATGCTCCAGTCTCTGGTAACCACCATTGAAATCCTCAGGTCTATATCAACTTTGCCTGATTACACATGGGAGTGAGATCGTGTGGCACTTGTCTTTCTGTGCCTGGCTTATTTCACTTACCCTATTGTCCTGCAGGTTTATTCACTTTGTTGCACATGAAAGGATTTGTTCTTTTTTTATGGCTGAATGGCATTCTATTGTGTATATATACCACATTTTAAAAATCTGTCTTTCAGTAGATGGATACTTAGGTTGATTTCATATCTTAGCTATTGTGAATAGTCCGGCAAAAAACATAGGTGTACAAATTATTTCTTTGACATACTGACTTCATTTCATTTGGATATATACCCAGCAGTAGGATTGCTTGATCACGTGCTAGCACTGTTCTTAATTTTTTGAGGAACCTTCATACTGTTTTCCATAATGGTTGTACTAATTTACACTCCCACCCGAAGTATGCAAGTGTTCCCTTTTCTCCACATCCTCACCAAAACTTACCTGTTCTTGTTTTGAGGATAGCCCTTCTGGCAGAATGTGATGATGTCATTAGAAAGGAAAGTTTGCTGTTTTCCAAGGCAGCCAAAACAGATTCAAGATCAGTGTGGAGAGCAAGAATTTCTAAGAATTCTAAGAATTTGGGTCCCAAGACTTTATTTCATTGTTTTCAAAACCCTAGTCTTATATCTATTGTTACTAGCACACTGAGTTTCTGAGAAATCTATGCATGGGTTAACTAAAATGAGGATGAAATTGTTTTATCCATGAATCATTATTTTCATATAAAATATTATGGTAATGAATAGACAGAAGTTTACTATAGTAAAGACACAAATACCAGCCCTGAGAATGAAAATGACTAATATTTTCCTTTTGTCTACCTCGTTACCTCCTTGGATCATGCATTTTGTGGGACATTTTCTATTGAATTATACTTCAATATATTTATGTAATCCCAGAGGTTTAGTTTTTGGAAAAGCAAAATTACAATTCCTTGGTGATTCCTTATACAGCTTCATCAATCTCCGCACTCTCAGATATTTTCCCCAGAAAATGTTGCCTTCATTGGAGAACACCTCAGATAAACAAAGATTAAATGAGAATCAAAATAGAACTTGATATCAATTTAGCCATTATATACATTGACAGAAAATTTTAAAGTATTGAAGAAAGTATTATTCAGCTATTTGAACATGAAACCAGGTCTTCATAAAAGTTTTAAACATCAGGAACATTGACACTGTGTGGTGAGATCATAATTTTCTTTGCCAAGGTTATTGCTCTTCAGTTTTATAATTGTGGACAAAAGGGTTATTGTCTGGAATATTGAACTCTTGGGTTTTGTGTTAAACTTTAGAGTATAGAAAGATGAATAATGTGATACATAAGAAAAGGTAACATATCAAGATATTTATAGGAAGAAATTTATTTATCCACATTCCACTGAGAAGCTCACTTCAAAGGGCAATGGTATCACACAGAAGGCAAGTACAGACACATAGACATACTCAGTGTAATACTACCTACTCTTGCTGTGTGTGAAACTCTTGCAACTAAACACCAGCGATGAGTCTAGGAGTTCAAGATTATTCATGACATCACCTGGCATATCTATTCTAGTCTTAGAAATAGAAATTTAGCTTTGGAGCCTGAAGCATCTTCCCTCAGGCTGACTACACACATCAATCAACCGAATCAAAAAGATTTTGTTATAACATAGCCAGGGGAAGTAAGTAGATATGAGTCAAAAGGGAATGTGCTGCTTTAGAAGATCGGAAGTATGGCAATTGACCAACTTATGCCATTTCGGGGCAAAGTTATATGAGAAAAGAATATTTCTATTTGGCTGATTTAGGAAGTGTAAATAATTACTTCGTTCTTTTGTTCAACAAATATTTATATTCCAAGTAATGTTTTCACACAGTAGCAAATCTGACAACAGCAACAAGACTCAGAATCCATGGTGTTTCCATTTCTTTGGTAGAAATAGATAATAAAAATGTACATTAATGAATAAACTATTTTAGATTGCAACTGCCATGTAGAACATAGAACAAACTGTGATAGAGACCACTGAGAGATGAGATAAAGCCACTGTACATGTGGCTATAAATAATAGCTATGTCTAATAATGTCTATAAATAATATGTAATGTAAGAATATTATGGGGAGAGTGAGGTATTTAAGAGGAACAAAATGGGTATTTTAGAAATCAGGCTCTCTCGGATTTGTTTTATGCCTGTACATGTGGTGGCCAAGGAAAGTTACTGTATACAATACAGTTTATGTAAAAATTCCGGAATGGAAGAGTTGGCTTATTTGAGAAATATAAAGACCAGGTGCAAGGAATGTACACACCAAGAGGGTGAGTAGTGAAAAATGAAGTTGCAGAGGTGAGTAGGCACCAAATTATAGATCTTATTAAGTCCTGATATAGACAGAGTTCATATTTTATTCTAATTCTAGCAAGAGTGCTTCAAAATTTGGAAGAATCATAAAATGTACATGCAAGATATTGTAAGGCAGTATCTGAGCTTGGATAAAATGCAAATATAGATATCTACAACTTACAAAGACTTAAAGTATTAAAAGATAAAGTAAATGTGACAAAATTCTGATGGTAATTTATTTTACTTTTCATAATTGGCTCAAAATATTTATGACAAACTTGTCCAACTGGATAAAAACAATATGGTAGTCCAGAATTCATGCTGAATTGGAAAATTATAGCTAATGAAGGAAATATACATAATGTGCTGTTGTTTATAAAGAGGGATATGTGTTGGAGATTTGATAGCACAGGTGATGGTATCTTCTAATAATTATTATTATCTGACAATAAAGCATTCATTCAACTTAGGGAAATACTAACTAGACTTATTCTTCCCTGAAAGCCAATTGTGAGATTGATTAATAGACTCAATCACACATCTTGAATATTTTACTCTTTAAAAAGTACTCATATCAACATATTTAGAAAGCTACTTTGAAATCTTAGCTTGAAGCGAATAACCTAATTACAATAAATGTGGTTTTGTTGTATATTTAAATACTGTGGAGAAAAGAGAACATCTTCAACACCAATAATTTCCATAACTGCTTTTTTCCTTGTATAATCTTTTTGTAAGCATAACTTGTTCATGGTTAACATGAACAAATGTTATCACGATTATACCAAGACACATTTTATATTAGGATATAGTAGGTTATGTGTAGAAGAGTTGATAAAAAGCCTCCATCATTATTTCTATACTATAAAGCATGTGAATCAGTAAGGCCATTTGCCAGTATCATACCGGTAACATCATAAACACTCAAAACTTTTAGTTTTCTCCAGAAATCATTTTGGAGACAAGTAATACCCTCAAATATGCATAGAAATGATTAGCTGTTCTCAATTTTGAGCCAAGCTAAAAGGAAAAAAAATTTGCATTTGAAATTATGAAGTGGTTGTGAAGGGGAACTCCTGCTTATGCTCCTGTTCGTACATTATGGACTAAAACTGTTGTATCAAACAATACTGTAAGTGATATTAATACATGTGTCAGTAAGGCATGTTTTCTTCATAATATTTTCACTCTTTTTTCATTATAAATAGGGAAATGTCTATAAATAATATGTAATGTAAGAATATTATAGGGAGAGTGAGGTATTTAAGAGGAACAAAATGGGTATTTTAGAAATCAGGCTCTCTCGGATTTGTTTTTATGGCTTATGAACAATATCTCTGAGAATAAATTGTCAGAGAGCTCAGGCTGGGTGCCGTTGCACAGTGTCTGTAATCCTAGCACTTTGAGAGGCCCAGGCAGCACTGATTGAGGTCAGATATTTAAGACAAGTTTTGGCAACATAGAGAGATCGCGTCTCTGCAAAATATTTAAAAATTTAGCGCAGAGTCGTGGAGAATGCCTGCCTCAGTCATAGCTGCTCCTGAGACTGGGGTGCAAGGATCTCTTCAGCCTAGAAGTTCAAGGTTACAGTGAGCATGATTGTTCTACAGCAGTCCAACTTGGGAAACAAAGGTAGACTAGCATCTCTTTAAAAAGAAAAAAAGTAAAAAAGTTGTCAGAGAGCTCTTTGGTGAGGTAGGAAAATCAAGCTAACAGCTACATAAAGAGATTCCATTTCCTGCTAAAATAGAAGCAAATAATACCGAACAAAATAAAAGCTGCAGCAACTGGCTTATTAACGACAACAGGCAGGAAAACTTTGCTTGGAATACCGATATATTTTTGTATCAAACTCTAGACTATTTTTGTACCCCCTGTTTTGATGAAATTATGATATGAAGACAATTGTAGAAATAGTTGGTATGTTGAATGTGCCCAACTGTATAGCAGGTGAGTTAAAGTAGTTTTGGTTACAGTAGAAATTTAACTTCTATAGAAAATAAATAGAGGTAGGTAATTTTTGCATAATTGTTTGTTCTTTCATTTATTGTTTGAAAAGTGATATATATTTACAGATTATAATTGATGAAAATGTCCTGAGACATTGAAATTTAGGGTCACAAAAGAAAAAAAAATACTCTATTTTATTGACCAAGTTCACCTGTATAGAATTGCTCTGGGTCAAGTACACTGCAGTGGAATGAACACTCATCTTCCAGATGGAAATCCACTTCCATAGTATGATTTTTCATTTACTGACAGGAAATATCATTCATTTTATAAAATCACCACCATGAAAACAACTCAGCCAACTTTTGTGGTTTATGAATATTGAATTAAAAATGTATATTAGCTATTTTTAATTTGAAACACAATGTAAGATTATTCATTTTTGCGATGCCAAATTTCCACATATTAGTTTTAATTCTTTGAGTTTCATTTCAATTAATGTTACCTGGAATTAGGTAAAATTAATACTTCAAAATAAACCTCAGTCTCCACAGAATTATCTTTTTCAGTCTTTAACTGATTTTTAACTTCAACTCATTGTCATAACACTTTAAATGTATTTTTACTCCTGAATTGTGAAAATACGTTATATAGATATAGCTATTTTATGAGTTATGTTTACAGTAACAAAAGCTAGTGATCTTTTTAAGAGTCTGACACTTTTGCATTCTTAATAGCAATTTAGTTATCAGGTTTTTTTTTATTTTTTGCTGATACTTTTATTCTATGTTAAAATAAGTTATTTTAAAATTTCTTTCTGCTTACCTTTTCTCTAATGACTATGAAAAGTCATAAATCCTTGCTCATTTTCGTTAAGGAAAGCTCATTAAGTCTTTGCCTCGGGCATTGCTATAGTTCCAAATTTCACACAAATCTATTCTATAGAATGTTGATCTCCTGAGAGATTTTGAGAGATACTCCATGAAAGAAAGGGTTCCAAGGACAGTTCGTGTGATAAATCTAGTACACCATATATACACACCTTAAGATGCATATACTACAGTAAGCAGTTAAAATCTTTAAGAAATTTCTGGTAAAGAAACTTTCAAATTTTTAAAAAGTCAACACTAATTGTTCTTAAAACTGTGAGATGTGATATGTATTGGTTATCTTTCTAGGCTAATACTTCTTTTTCTTTTCTAAATATAGTTTTAACACAGGATGGGAACCACAGCCACAAAGCCTTTCACCAATTATGTTCCTTTCCAAGTTTCTGTAACATAGCAAATGTTACGAGACGTATGTGTACTTACGTATGTATATATGTATATATACACACATACATGTGGAGAATTAACAACATTATAAAAATTAATCTTTTAAATGATTTCAGAAAGAAATCTTCAACTATACCTGATATTGTTTGAAGATTCATTTAGGCCCAAATAGTCTATGTATCTTTTCTTTGTGTCCATTGTCAGAATTTAATTTTGGCATGTCCCTTTAGAAATCTAGAAATAGTTGAACTTGAAGTACATGTCCTGGTAAAATGTTTTTATCAAGCCAGAATTCCATTTCCACAGTCAACATATTTGTTTCATGTCAAGGGTTCCCTGTGAAGGCAATTACATCAATAATACAAAAGTAAGGGTGAAGTAGTATGATGATAACACTCTCCTCAACTACACATAGATTGGTATTATTTATTGCTTTTTGTCTTCCCATGCTTTATCTAGTAACAGCTCATTTTAAAAAAGCATTTAATGTAATCCCTTTATTTTTTAGATAAGGAAACTGGGGCAATAGATTTGGGGAGATTGGTCAATATCATACAGTAACAACTCTTTATAAATATGAACTCTTCTAAGGATAAGTAAACCAATGCTTCCAATTATTCTACTAAAGATACATATAGAATTTTTAAAAGTGATTCTGGAAAAATTGTATATATATATATATATTTTAAGAACTTAGACACAGATCATACAGTAATCATAAAAAATTAACTCCAAATCAGTTATAGGACCAAATGCAAACCTATAAAATTTTTCCAAGGACACATAGGAGAAAAATGAATGTGACTTTGGGTTTCATGATGTGTTTTTAGATACAATCTCAAAAGAACAAATTAGGAAAGACAATAATTGATAGGTTGGACATTATTAAAACTCAAAATGTTTACTCTGTATAGTAGGATAAATAACATTTAGCCCAAGATATAAAGTTATAATTCCGGGAACTTGTACATGTTAACTTATAAGGGAAAAAGTCTTTTTAGATATGATACATTTAAGGCTCTTGGTATGAGAATATTTTTGTGGCTTCCTTGAGTGTTATCTAAACCTAATCTTTCTAAGTGAGAGGCAGTGAGAATTAGACAGACACACGAGGGAAAGGTCATGTGAAGATGGAGGCAGACATTGGAGTGCTGTAGCCATAACAAAGGAAAACCACCAACAGCAGCCGAAAATTTGAAGCAAAAAGAACCAAGGAAGTAATTTTCCCTGAGGTCCTCCAGAGGGTACAAAGACCCTCTGAAACATGTATTTCAATGAAGCTGATCTTAAACTTCGGGTCTCCAGAATTGGGGTAGAACTAATTTTTATGGTTTTAACCCATTGAATTTGTGGTAATTTGTTACAGCAACAACCAGAAACTAATACACTCTTAAAGACTTCATTAACAGACATTTTTTTTTTTTAAAGGAATGAAATGGGAGAAAGTATTTGCAAAACATGTATCTGATGAGGGACTCTGTAGGGGTAAAGAGAAAGCTTCCTCTTCTTCCTTGGAAGGTTCTCTGAAAAATCAACTTACAAAAGGCAGATCAATTGGATAAAAGACATATGACCTTTATTTAACATGTACATGGTCTTCAGAAAGGGAAAATTGCCCTTTTTATGCTTAGTTCAACAAAATATGGAAAGCTGTATAGAAGCATTATATGATAGAAAAATATGAGACATGATAGAAAGCTAGTAGTCTGAGTGGGGAACCCTGCAAGGTTGTCTGATTCTCCTTGGTGGTTCTGAGTATGCGTTGCTTCCTTCTGGTCATGAGGCGGGACTGTTTCTGAAGTGGGGCTCTGGTGACCTATCCATGGTCAAGCAAAGTAGATCAGATAATTTATTTATGGTTAGTTTTTACACAAAAAAGCAGACAGAAATTTAGAGTAATTATTTTAGGTCTTATGGCCAGCTTTGGGATCCGGTTTTTATGATCTGCCTTAGAGAAGAGTAATTCTCCTTTCTGTGGCTAGCCTCAGGAGAGAATGGGCCTGAGAGATAAGAGGACAGTCGAAGATCAGAGGAAAACTTTTTGCTCCTGAAGCTCCATCTGAGGCCTTCGTTTTAGGCTATTGTTTTCTGAGTCCCAACAACTTACATTCAAATTATATAAAGATATTAAAGATCTATACAAACAATGAATTACCAATAAAAGAAGCATTTTAATGTGTCATCATATCTAAGAAACTATCTTATGTATTTTTGCGTGAACTTCAAAACAAAAAAAATATTAACCATACTATACTGGGTCACATTTATACATTAACCTTATAAGAGTTAATGTTACTTAATAGTATAGAGATTAAATTGAGAATCTAGACAACCTGGGTTCAAAGTCTTGATTTACCATTCACTAGCTGTAAATTGTCTTACCAATTACTAAACTTCCCCAATTGGTAGAGGGGATTATAACTGTATAGCAGGAGATTATTATTATTATTTATTATTAAGTAATAAATAAATTCAAGAATATAAGAATTTCAATACATACTAATTGTAGAGGACTGGACACCATGCTTGCAAAGGACAGTTACTGATTCTTATCACAAGGAATGCTGAGAACAGGACAGTCTCCTGGCAAGCCTAGAGACGTTTCCTGACTTGGGGGCAATCCCACAAGTAACTCAGGGTTCCGGAATGAGATAAGGTCGGTCACTCACTAGTAAGTATGTGTTAAACATTGATGCTTAGTAGTTCTTCATGAGGGTTGTGGGGAAAGAACACGTGTGGAAAGAGCACGTGGCAATCCTTAGGCAGGCAGCCCTGGTATGTAGTTACCTGAACTCTCCACACCTGCTGTGTATAACCTTAATAAATAGCTGTTGTGGAGGGGGCTTTGCCTTACTCTGCACTTAAAGTTAGCCCATCTCCTGCAAACTTGTACTTCTAATCCGTGTCACACCTGGTTCCTTCCTGTGGCGACAGACCAGGGCCTAGGTGTCGCAACAGTAATACTAAATTACTGATACATACTAACACTAATACTGTTGCATACTAAATTGTCAATATTAGTATAGTTATCACTGAAAATAATGAGTATTATGTTACAATATTTAATTATTTTTCATACATATATTGTAAAAAGTCGGTTTGAATTCAGAAGCTTTTCACATGTTAAATACCATCTTTAATTGGATAATCTTTAAAAAATTGTCTATTGGGTGGCGCCTGTGGCTCAAAGGAGTAGGGCGCCAGCCCCATATGCCAGATGGCGGGTTCAAACCCAGCCCTGGCCAAAAACTGCAAAAAAAAAAAAAAAATTTGTCTATTGTGATTGTTTGGGTTTTTTTCTTAGCTTTTTGTTTTTGTTTGTTTTCTTGCGGTTTTTGGCCAGGGCTGGGTTTGAACACACCACCTTCGGCATATGGGGCTGGTGCCCTATTCTTTGAGCCACAGGCACCGCCCTGTCTATTGTGATTGGAAAAGAAGTACTGCCTATTCTGTGGTTTCCATTTTGTAGCTGCCGAAAGTGCTAGGGCAAAATCATTTTTAAAAGTTTCTGTTACGGTCTTAAGGGGTTCACTAAAGAGAACTTGAACACTCAGAGGATTTAATGCCTGACTGTTTCAATTACATTTATTCTTATATGGTGCTGCTAGGTATAAGATATAAGGTTAATTAGATCCCCCCATGAAGATCAATTGAACACAATTAGTGTCTCATGAATCGAAAGTGTTCTGTACGGATGGGTTGTGCATTAGAGCTGCAAAACACTTCATATTCTATTAACATGGGCTCCTTCTGCTAGGAAGTTAGAATCAGAGGATGGGTCTTCATCACTGCACCTGCACATTTTGTGTACTCGTTTTTGGCAGGCATAAGCACAGAGAACCCACTGTGCAGGTGTAGTTGAAGTATCCCTGCCCTGAGGAGCTGCAGATGTCTTGGCCAGTGGAGCCTCTGGAAACTGGCACTCTTCAAATAATGGGATGCCTCAAGGAAGCCAGTATCTGTTTCCTATAAAATCCTGGCTAATGAGTCCATTCTTAAAACCATACATACATCGTCATAAAATACATATCATCCACCTAAAATGAAGTACTTTTATACTGACATGAAAAATAAGGAATGTGAGGTACTAAAGACATCAACACCATACCATCTCAATTAAGAAATTTATTTTCTAGCAAAGCACATTAGAAATGATTGCAATGGGTTCCTTGAAATGGGAAGAATTTCTTCCTGGCTTCACTATAAGGCTGCAACATACTAGCAAGTATCTGCTGCTCGGGTTAGAAATAATTTGCTATCGCAATTTGTTTATATTTCCTTGTTGATGTACTTTACTGTTAGGATGATAGAAGACTGACTAGAATGTCATTAGGGTCTATAGGGGCTTTTATTTCTCCATTACTAAAATTCAGGACTTTGGCTACAGTCTTACAAAGTTCCTTTGCATTTAACTAATGTTTCTTTTTCTGATGCCCACTTTTGCATTTATCCATTTAACAGTCCCTTAAATTTGAAACACATATCTGTCACACAGAGTAAATACTATCCATTTCTTTTGAGCTTAGGAGGTTTTAAACTCAGAAATGATGGTCTCTATACTCTCGCTTTTACTTGCTAGAGACAGTCACCACCAGTGTTTTCTCATTTCACATTTTCTCTTGCACATGGATAACTACAACTTTATGATAGAATCTTTCTCTTTATCATTATTATTGCTACACATAGTATTAGTTTTCTAGAAATAGAAGATGATGTTTTGCAAATTCGTTTATAAATGGAATTTTTCCGTCTTAATAATTTCCAGGTTAGAACATGTAAACATTTTTCATGATTTATATTTTTTACCACAGACCTCCATTACAATTTCTTTGCTTATCTTATTGCTATTTTCAATAATGTTACAAAACCTGTTTGTATAGAATTATCTGCTGTAATCATGACAGCTACTCTTGGAATCCGAGATGTGGAATTACTGTCAGAAGATAGGAATCTCTGATAACTTTAATTGCTAACCCAGCCTCAGATATATTATTGATTACAACCTCAATACAATTATAAGACACAATATGTTGTCACAGTTTCAATGGAACTACATGTTTTGATTATATATTTTTATGCATGTGCTTTTTTTATTATTGATTTATAGGGTTTCAGTGTGAATCAGGGATTACTTTGAAATGTATTCATCATTTTCTTTTATTTGTGTTACATATTATGACAAAGTTTATAATATTGTGTAGTGAAAATAATATTTCCACAGTTTCTGAAAAAGGATATAATTTTACATAGTTGTTGCACCAAAAACAGAAAAATAACTTTCTCTTTTAATAAGAACTTCAACTTCTAAGTAACAGAAATGGTCATGATTTAATAAAAAAAAAAATAGAAAATCAGGTGTATTTTTAAACTAATCTATATTTAACTAAACTATATAATATTTACAATATCAGGAGATACATAAAACTCAATACTTAGGGAAAACAATGCCTATAATGCATTTGCCAAGCGATAAGACAGAAAAGACAAGACAAGCTTAAAACATCCATTATGATGTGGATTCTCTATTTCCTTTGATTAATATGCACAATATATTCTGACTTAACACTCAAATATCAGTGTGCCAAGACTAATTCCTTTGCCTATATTATCTCACGTGATCCTTCTTAAATCATCACTTAATCCTCGTACTAAGCATACGAGCTGATTATATTAATAGCCACATTTCCCAGCTGGGAAATCATAATTAAAGAATTTTTGCAGGGCCTCACAGGTGGTAAGAGGTGTGGTGAGCTTCAGATCCAGGCATTTTGATGCAGCTTGTGTTCTGATTCTCCTGACTAAAGATGGTCCTCCCACGACAAAGTAAAAGTGAAAAAGATCTCAGTATGTTTTTTAATGCTTTTATATTATTTTCACTTTTACATACCCAATTCAATTATTATTTCAATATGCATTTAGATATTTAACATAAATTACTTATTGCTTTAAATATGTCGTTCAAATATACACAACAAATCATCATGTTGTAAAATGACTAATACCATACAAGTAGCATTTTCTAAATTAACAGAAATCAAAAACTAGACATCAGACAGAAATTATCTGGGGGGAAGATGATGGCAATAGGCCAAAATTCCAGCTGAGGTGAGGGGTATTTTTAAGTAAGATGGGTTTTATTTAACATTTCAATCTCTTTAGTGTTGGTAGTCAGTATTAATACCACCAAACTTCATGCTTTTTGGGTCACAGAATTAAATGCTGCCCTTAAAATTTATGTCAGACAAGAATAGAGTAATTTCCAAGAGGAAGATGAGGAGAAAGGAGCTCCTATGGATATCCAAGTTACTATTTCTAAACCGCTCAGACTCAGTCACTGACTCTGTCTTTAGAGCTACAGAGTGGGACAGTGAGAGGGGACAGATAAGTTACACTAATGAAACAACAGATGCCACATGGAACAAAGTCTCAAAGAGTACAGAAGAGGTGACTCCCACAACATTGAGAAAAGGGAACAGGGTAAAAATAGCTAGTGGGATGAGATAGCTGTTTTGCCCACTTATATAATTTGCCTTGAGCTTAAAAGTTTTTATTAAAATATTAAATGACACTCTTTCACAGTGTGATAATCTTTTTACTCACAGGGAGTCAGGAATGATGACTTTCTAGCTATAACTGCAAATAGATATTTTTTGTTCCTGAGAAGTCTAGCAGACAGTGTCATTTGAAGAACAAACATAACATAGTTACTTTTGAACATGGAAGTTATCTAATGGGACATATTTTGAGTTTTCCTCTTTGCCTCTTCCCTGTGGCCTATATAACTCAATGCCTGCTTCTATTGCTATAATTATTAAATAATACTTTTCTCCTTTCTCCCTTGGCAAAAGAAAACAAAACTCTAAGGATGTCAAATTTGTAGGTTGCATTTTATCTTTGTATGTTCCAAATCGAACAGACTTCTTAGGAGATAGTTTATGTTCAATAATTGTTTTGGAATAAAAATATTTGATTAGCTGAAATTCTATGTTTAAATCTAGTTTAAAATCAAATGACTCATTTTTAAGGTTTAGTTACAAATGTCATTTTCCCAGATGCTTTAGCTACATACACACTCTTCTGTATAAATTATTTATATAGATTGTTGCCAACCGGAACCTACAGATATGTTTATTAAAATATATCTCACTTCCTCTTTGAAATGGGTCTCATTGACTATAGCTTAAATTGGTCAATGACACATTAAAATTTGCATATATTAGACTACATTTTACATTACTAATGAACCAGAGATACTGTTTTCTGCCCATTTGATTTATATTGTAAATTGTACTTTATAGCTTATAAATTCAAATGGTTTCTATAAATGTCACAAAAACTCAGTTGACTAAAATTGCAGTTTCACTTGTATACTTGTAGATGATCTATGGTATTAAAATTATATTTATTTTGAATTATTGTAAAGCTACATTATAGAAGAAGAATGTCTTCTCATACTTGTTTATGATAATTGATTGAAAACAGAATTTCAATGAAGTGAGCTTTCTATAGCAGATTATTTTTATTTCTTCCATAAGAAAGACTGAAATATTTAGGTTTAATGAAGGTATTCAGTAAACATTATAAGAAAATATTTTTATAAAATATTTAACATTTATATGTTGTAATGTCACCTATCAACATAATTGTTTTTACTGCTTAATGCCTATTATTAAAGTACCAGGGTTTTTAAATATGGGTTTATAAGCTGTTTTCTACTAGTTGTTTGGATTGTTAACATATACACATCAAATTTAATACATGAAGTGTAACACAAATGTAAAGTTTTTAAAGGAATACACAAAGTTATATTAACATTAACTATTGGGAGAGGGTGATCAAGTTAAAATAACATGACCACAATCAATCTGCAGATAAAAGCCAGTAGATGGAGCTTTTCAGTTATTGTTACATAATCATTAGTTAAGGCTGCCCTTTAAAATAAAATATAGGAAATTCAGAAATTCTGTAATGATCATATTTTTCTGACTAACACTCTTCAGTCACTATTTTAAAAAAGTAAACCATTTTCCCTTAAACAGTGTTTAAATACCCTTATTTTGTCACTTGTGTTTCAGTCTTTTTGAGTCCATCATGTTGCTGACTAGGAAAGAAAACTCATTAAGACTGAAGCCACTTATCAGTACTTTGAGATTTAGGTAATGAATTATTATAAGGTATTGAGTTTTACGTGCACCCCAGGTTTCATTGATATATCACCTCAAGCAGGACATTTATATGGTATTTGACCATGTGGTTGTCATCAAAATCTATCAGTGTACGTAAGCACTGCAAACATTTCTGATATATTCTACTTTATATCATTACTGGATAAATCACTGCATGTATTAGAACTATACCTCCTTTCTTGTAATTTAAACAATACGGAATTCCAGAGGTTAAAGTACAAGTTCAAGATTATATAGCTGTAAGGGGGATATAAACCCTGGTTTGTCTGAATCCAGAGCTACTAGTAGTATAATCTTAGCTAATACTTGACTACCTTTATAAATCTGTAAACTCTCTATGCCCCTTCCCATCATCCTCTCCACTGTTTTGGAGTCTCCAAAGTGCTTCCTAAGAAGTATTATACATATTGTAAAAATGAAACATCCAATATGCACAACAAAAATGTTAAAAACAGGACCAACAGAAAATTAAGGTAAATTTTAGGGAAATCTATCAATGTTTTCATAAAGCACTCTATTCCCCCTGCATGCAAGCCTATCCCTTGTACCTTTTGCCTAGATTTTGGAATTTCATTTCTCTGTAGTTTTTGATATAGCTCGGCTAGCCTGCAATAGCCTGTTTCATTTTAAAGCTATATCTGTTTGATTTCAGAATCTTAAGTCTGAAAACTCTTTTATGTATAAGTAGGTTTTTTTTTTTTTTTTGTAGAGACAGAGTCTCACTCTATTGCCCTTGGTAGAGTGCTGTGGAGTCACAGCTCACAGCAACCTCCAACTCCTGGGCTTAGGCAATTCTCTTGCCATAAGTAGGTTTTATCCAATCTCCTTCACTTTTTTCCCAATTCAGATTACATCTAGTAGGCTTCAGCCCATTGTAGAATATAAAATATGGAACTAAAAAAAATTTAATTCTTTTCCAATATATAAACTTAGAGGAAATTATTACTTGCAATAATGACTATGCATTATGAGGATGGCTATCTCAGAGACTATGGAAGGTAGACTGTTACCTCTCATTTGGACTCTACCAATGGCCAGATCAATGCTGCTGTTACGTTTTCCCTACCCCCTTTCTGGATTGCCAGTCCTCTATGAGCAATGGCTTCAGCTGCCTCCAACTCCGAAAGGACGTGCTCGTTTCCTACATCCTGTAAGCTGTGCCCACCTTCTGCCCCTATTCTGTTCCTTCATCAGGGGTCTGATAGGTTCTCAAGCACTACAGAGAAAAATTTTACTTAATTCTTTTTTTAATAGACAATTAAACAACCCACTTATGTGCCTATGATTTTGGAAATATCTCCAGAGACAGATGAAGAACTTGAAGACACTTGGGATCTAATGAATACCTCTGAGAACCAAGGAGATCTAATGAATACCTCTGAAAGCCCAGGCACAAATCCATGACAAGTATTTTTCCAGCTATAGAAATCTTATCTATAAGGTGAAAATGAAAAAGTTCATCTACAGAGAACTCCAATTAATCCACATGAAAAAAGCCAAGAATCCCATATATTAATGGGCAAGAGAGATGAATAGAATCTTCTGTAAAGAAGACAGACGAATGGTTAACAAACATATGAAAAAAATGCTCATCACCCCTAATTATTAGAGAAACGTAAATCAAAACCATCCTGAGATATCATCTAACCCCCATGAGAATGGCCCACATCACAAAAATCTCAAAACTGCAGATGCTGGCGTGGATGTGGAGAGAAGGGAACACTTTTACACTGCTGGTGGGACTGTAAACTAATACAACCTTTTTGGAAAGAAGTATGGAGAATCCTCAAAGAACTCAAGCTAGACCTCTCATTTGATCCTGCAATCCCATTACTGGGCATCTATTCAGAAGGAAAAAAAAAAAAAAAACCTTTTATCATATGAACAATTGCACTAGACTGCAGCTCAATTTATAATCACCAAAATGTGGAAACAGCCTAAATGCCCACCAACCCAGGAATGGATTAATAAGCTGTGGTATATATATACCATGGAATAGTATTCAGCCATTAAGAAAGATAGAGACTTTACATCCTTTGTATTAACCTGGATGAAAGTGGAACACATAATTCTTGGTAAAGCATCACAAAAATAAAGAAGCAAGAATCCTATGTACTCAATTCTGATCGGAAGACAATGAACTAGTATACCGTGGGGGTGCAGGGGAGGGAACAGCAGAGAAAGGGAAGGGGAGGGAGGAGGGGGAGGGGGAGGGAACAGCAGAGAGAGGGAAGGGGGAGGGAGGAGGGGGGAGGGGGAGGGGCAGGGAAGGGGGAGGGAGGAGGGGGAGGGAAAGGATGAACAGAGAGAGGGTAGGAGGGAGTGGGTAGGGGAAGAGAAGAGCACAGAGAAGGGAGGGGGAGTGGAGTGGGGAGTCACACACCTTTTGGGGATAGGAGGCAATTGTAAGAGGGACTTTACCTGACAAATGCAATCAGTGTAACCTGGTTCTTGTACCCTCAATAAATCCCCAATAATAAAGAAAAAGAAAAAGAAAAAGAAAATAGAGAACAAATGTCAAGGGTGTGGAGAATTGTTGGTGGGAATTTAAATTGGTACAGTTATTATAGAAAACAGTATGGAGGGTCTCAAAAAATTAAAAATAGAACTAACATATAATTAAGCAATCTTATTTCTGAGAAGACATACAAAGGAAATTAAAATACATATCTGAAGGAGAATAATAAAAAATAAGTTAATGTAACATTTGGGTTGCTTGCCCATACCCTGTATAGGAATCATAGCTGGCCAAAGTCACGAGCTTAGAGGCTGTTCAGAATTATTGAAAAAGTAGAGGGGAGGTGGTGTTTAATTCTAATTTGGTGGGACTACATACATTCACAGATTCTTTTTGGACTCTTGAGAAGAAACTGCTTATGAAACTCACAATGCACTAGATACGAGCTGAAATGTGCCTCTTATATAATCCACTTCATCATATATTTTTAACACCACAGCTCTTTCGGATGCTGTGTGGCAGTAAATTGCCAATACTGATCATTTGAGAACTTAGTTATGTGACTCCTAACAGTCGCTCTCCCTCTTTCTCAAAAATCTATTTTAAATCAATCTGTTTTCAGTACTAGCTTTTGCATTTCCATTTTATTCTTCTTAAGTAGTATCTTTGGTTTCAAATTTAAAAAATTCCCCATACTCAATGTTTTTTTTTTTTTTTTGCAGTTTTGGACTGGGCTGGGTTTGAACCCACCACCTTTGGTATATGGGGCCAGCACTCTACTCCTTTGAGCCATAGGCACCACCCATTCCCATACTCATTTTTAAACTGGAAACGTAATTTAGGTATACTGCAATTTAATTAATAAGTATTATATTTCAACTTAATTTCCAGTTACAATTTACATAAGTATTGTGCTGTCTTCACAAAATATTTATATAAACACAACACAATACTATATTGGTGCTTAAAATATGTAACTATCCATCCATTGATATGCACTAGATTCATGAAGTGGTTATATGAGATTTTAGAAACAGTTTAAGAACTTAATAGGCATATTCCAATAACACAACAGTGTAGTAAGCAATAGCGTTTCACTTAAATATAGTCCTACTGATTTAAAACAAAGTTGTGTTTATTGGATTATATTATTTTATCCTTCAACTAATTTTAAATTTATCTAACTTAAGTAAATTACAAAATTTAATTTTCTCTGTCATGCTAGCCACATTTGAAATTGCTGAAAATGACTTATACCTAGTGGCTACCTGAATGCTGAATAGCCACTGCTTTCTGCAATCAAGAGAAAATTACTCAACTTTCTAAACTTTAAGTTCTGCATCTGGAAATATGGCTGCAAAACCACAATCAGCTCACAAAATTTTTGAAAAAGCTAAGCAACATATTTCAAAGTGGCTTCTACAGATTTTGAAACATGATTCTCATTAGGCATCTGTAAAGAAACCTCATGGAATTTACTTACATTAAAGACATCATATTAGATGTTCTAAAATTGCTTTTGGGATTGATGTAAATACAACACAGCATTTTGGTGTTTTGTTTTCAGTATGTGTCCATTGGAATAGGGATTTACACAAATAAGAATATACCTAAGTATACCTTATACACACACATATGCTATATCCCTCACATGTAATTTTTTTAAAAATTTTTTGTCCTAAGGAGTTTTTTATATCTGTTTTACAGTCATATTTACCCAGGTTGATTAATAATATGTAGGATTTTAGCATATGTATGGCGAAGCATACATAACAAAATGGAGCTGCAGTGCTAACATTATAAGGCCTATTTTTCTGAAAAAAATATTAGTTTTGCATTGTCATTCCTATATATTACTTCGAAGCAC
Organism: Perodicticus potto; assembly: GCA_963574655.1. Classification (NCBI taxonomy): domain Eukaryota; kingdom Metazoa; phylum Chordata; class Mammalia; order Primates; family Lorisidae; genus Perodicticus; species Perodicticus potto. Next base: position 39,756 of record CAUYRH010119500.1, read on the forward strand.
ATATAAGTAGTTTCTTTTGGTTGCATTTTTAGAATGTTCACAGAAATAACTGCATTACTTAGATAACTGCATTGTAGATGTGATTAACTTCCTTTCAGAAGCTGTGAGTTAGCAGTGCTCTGAATGACAGTACCCCTGTGGCTCTATGCAACGTGTTTGACGGAGTCAAACTTAGTACTCTTCCATGTAAGATTCACATCGATTTTCATTTCCATTTTTTGGCAGTTATGTCCTCACTGAGAATTTACATACATAATTTGTTCAATAGTTCAAGTACCGATTTATTTTATACATTCAATAGATTTTTGTTAAGTGCATACTTTCTTTCATGAAATCTTGAATGAGTGTGCAAAGGTGAAATTTTTTAATCTCTCTGGGCTTCCCTGTAAAGTTGAAAATCTTTCTTGTATTCCTTTTTAGGTTTATTCTATAATTATAAGCAGCATAACTAATTTCTTTTTGTACTGACTACACAGACTTCTCAGATTTTGTGAACGTAGTTTTCTAGTGGTCATAGCACTATTCGTTCATGTGTCTGGGAAGTCTGTTTAATCTCCCTTTTGGTAATTACATGCATTAACCTTATGAATGGCTAAATGAGTACTGTACATAAGATATTCTTCATAGAACTGGGAATACATCCGTGAGTAGAACATACATGATTCATGACACCTACATTTTGTTGGAGAAACTAGATCATAAACAAAACATTATTTTGTTTTGTTTATTTCATGACAACTACATTTTGTGGGAGAAACTAGATCATAAACATATATTAATACATTATTTTAAAAAGCGATGGGTGCTGAAAATGGATTGGCAAAGGGAATAGACAGGTTGGACCATGTGGGAGCATGCAACCAAGGACACATGCTGAGAACATTCTCCTTTAAGGTACCTCCACATCCTCAGGCCACAACATACTCCATCCACTAACCTTCTGAGCAGTGGTTAAGTGTAGCAAAATGCTGATGGGCATCTTTATTTGAGTGTGACTCTGTAGGAATCAAACATACAAATAAAGAATCCATGGTTGAATTTGACTGGAAACCACTGAATATTATGCATCTTTCTTATATATTAAGTGTATTAGCACATAGGGTATGATAAATACTATAATAATAAAATCTATATAATTTTTTTCACATGGAACTTACCAAACACATTTAATTGTAAATTTTCTTTTTTTCTGAAAATACCTTTAACAAGAAATGCAACCATTATTACAGAGAAATTATTTAAAAAGAAAAAAATGTATAAACTTTATTAGATACTGTTACTTAAATTTTAAAGATACGTATGTATAGACTTATAATTCTATCATGATTTAAAGCTTTTCTCATATAATGCATTTTTAAGTGTAATCCTATTTCAACTCAGATTGAACTAATCGTTTGGACAATTATAGCTATATATGACCAAATAGAAAATGATCTTGCATTAAAGGTAAAAAAATTCTCTGAAAATTTTTTGGTTGTCATATTTATGTTTATGACTCTGGGCCAAAAGTATTTGCCTCCCGAAAATTAATACATTGAAGATATATTCCCCAATGTGTCGCTTTGGAAGAAAATGAGTATCAGATTAGGTCACATGGATGAAGACCATGTGGTGAGAGGTTATTCTCTTAAAAAAAGAGGAAGACATATTTCTTTCCACAATGTAAGAAACAGCGAAAAGATGGCAATTTGCAAAATAAGAAAGCGGCTTGCACTAGACACTGAATCTGATGGATTATTGATACCTTAACCTTGGACTTCCTGGCCTCCAGAACCATAAGAAATATATGTTAAACTTTTACTGAATGCAAATTTTGTCATAGTAATTTGTTTTTTTTTTTTACTATAATATAATCTTTGGTTTTTATTTTTTATTTTTTTTCCAGGTTCTTTTTTTTTTTTTTATTGAATCATAGCTGTGTACAATAATTCAATCATGGGGTACAGTGTACGGGCTTCAGATACAATCAGAAATATTTTCATCAACCTGATTGTGATAACATTCAAGAGACTTTCTCATTACTTTGTAAGAACAATTTTGATTCTAAGTAATTTGTTTTAGTAGCTAGAACTATTAACACTCTCAAGCAAAGTGTATATATAAGTGTTCATAT